>JAVTVY010007820.1:0-44121 GCA_036873755.1 Hanleya hanleyi
ACATCGCATGTTCTTTATAAAGGGACAATGGCTGCTATGCTTAGTCCTGTGTTGGATACAACAGTAGTTTTTGATGAAACTGAAGAGGTCCTTGAAGCCGGTAAAAAGGAAAAAGTTTCAACAAATATCTGTAGTGTAAGTCCAATGGAAAACGAAGTAACATTACCTGAGCATTTGAAGTCGCTGTACACAAGAAGTACCAAGGGTATGGATCCAGCCAGCCAATGCCGGGTAAAGTCATTGCTCATGGAATATTCAGATATACTCGCAAAGTCTGATGCAGACCTGGGGAGAGCAAAAGGAGTAAAACATTCGATAAATACTGGGAATACGCCACCTTTGAGACAGCCAGCAAGAAGACTACCGATGCACAAACAAGAAGAAGCCGACGCACAGATTCAAGACATGTTACAACGAGGAATAATAGAGCGATCAACTAGTCCTTGGGCATCTCCCATTGTCCTCGTTACTAAGAAGGATGGTACTACACGATTTTGTGTGGACTATCGCCGCCTGAACAGTGTTAGTATAAAAGACGCATATCCGTTACCCCGTATCGACGATTCCATCGATTCACTTCACGGCGCCAAATGGTTCTCTACTTTAGATCTCGCAAGTGGTCATTGGCAGGTCGAATTAGATGAAGATGCCAAGGAGAAGACCGCGTTCATTACGAGGAGTGGCCTGTATCATTTTAATGTCATGGCCTTTGGTTTGACCAACGCACCTTCCACAATCGAGCGACTCATGGAGATGACCTTAGCAGGATATCAGTGGGACTTCTGTCTGATCTACCTTGATGACGTGATCGTTGCAGCAAAATCATTCGACGGGGCGATCATAAATCTGAGAAAAGTTTTTGAACGAATGCGAAAAGCAGGGTTGAAATTAAAACCAAAGAAATGTCATCTTTTCCAGGAACAAGTAAAGTACTTGGGCCACGTCATATCTGCCGACGGAGTAGCTACACATCCGGAGAAGATTGAAGCTATAAAGAATTGGCCAATTCCAACCACGGTGACCGATGTAAGAAGTTTCCTCGGGTTAGCAAGTTACTACCGACGCTTCATTACCGGTTTCGCAAGAATAGCAAGACCATTACATCACCTAACAGAGAACGACAAAGAGTTCAAGTGGACAGAGGAGTGTGAAACGGCTTTCCGTCAACTACAACAGAACCTTATGAACAGTCCTATCCTGGCATATCCAAGTTCGCACGGTGACTTCCTACTGGACACAGATGCTAGTGCATTCGGGATAGGAGCAGTATTGTCACAAATGCAAGGGGGACAGGAAAAGGTTATTGCATACGCAAGCCGTGCCCTAAGCAAGGCAGAGAGAAATTACTGCGTGACACGAAGGGAGTTGCTAGCTGTTGTAACTTACGTAAAGTACTTTCGACATTATCTCTATGGTCGTCATTTCACTGTTCGTACTGATCACAATGCACTAAGATGGTTACTCAATTTCAAGGAACCAGAAGGTCAGATGGCACGCTGGTTAGGTGTACTCAGCACGTACGACTTCGACATTGTTCACCGACCAGGCAAACAGCATGGTAATGCGGACGCATTATCACGAATTCCGTGCAAATGGTGTGAAAAAGTGGGCTACGCTGAAACCACAAGTATCAATCAGATCTTACCAGATGAGACAAGAACGAAGAAGACGGATGCTTGTGTTCAGACAGATCATTCTGGACCGATCAATACCACCATCACCAAGGTCAAGTGGCTACCTAAATCCTGGGGGTATCCTGAAAGAAGATACCGCAAGAAATTCAAGAAAACTAACAAACAAGTACCTCGGGTTTCCGTGGTAACCAGACAACAAAAGTCAAAATCAAAAATCCAAAAACAAGCAACTTTACCAGAACCAAACCAACTAAATAATGATGACCGATGGTCTCATGCAAAACTCGCTGAAGACCAGTCTAATGATCCACATCTGCAATGGATATATAGAGCAAAACTACAACACACAACACGACCCGATTGGTCACAAGTTTCTTCACAAAATCACGCAACAAAATATTACTGGTCCAGATGGCATCGCTTAGGGTTACGAGATAATGTTCTCTACAAGAAATGGGAATCAGAAGATGGTAAAGTCTTTCATTGGCAGATGTTATTACCTCGGGATTACAGGAAAGAAGTATTTACAGTTACATGCTGCGAAGACTGCTGGACATATGGGAGTATCCAAGACGGTACCAAAAATTCAGCAGAGGTTCTATTGGCATGGGATGTTTCAAGACGTGAAGTTATGGTGCAAGCAGTGCGACGTCTGCAGTTCACGCAAATCACCCCATCAACACAGACAAGCCGCCCTTCGACAGTATGATGTAGGAGCACCGCAGGAGCGAATTTCTCTGGATGTCCTCGGACCTCTACCTAAAACAAATAAAGGCAATCAGTACATATTAGTAGTTCAGGACTACTTCACTAGATGGGTAGAAGCTTATGCAATGCGAAATCAGGAAGCTGAAACGGTTGCTACAAAATTAGTCAAAGAGTATATTTGCAGATTTGGCGTACCTCGTGAAATTCACTCTGATCAAGGGTCCAATTTCCAATCCTTGGTCTTTGGGGAGGTCTGTCGTCTATTGGGAATGGAAAAGACGCGCATTACGCCATATCATCCACAGTCCAATGGAATGGTAGAAAGATTCAATCGCACGTTGGAAGATCGATTAGCCATGATGGTTCAGAAAAATCAAAAGAATTGGGATGAGCAGTTACCGTTCGCACTGATGGCTTACAGATCGTCTGTCCACGACGTTAGTCAACAGAGTCCAAACATGATGATGTTGGGAAGAGAAATTCAATTGCCACTCGATTTATTAACCAGGCAACATGAGGAGATGCCTGCGATAGAGAGTACTGAATATGCAGCAGAGTTACGCGAACGTCTGGAAGTAGCACACGAGTCTGCAAGGAAAAATCAAGAAAAACATAGGGCATGTGAAAAGCGGAATTATGACAAATGTCGTAATGGGAATCCATTCAACATAGGAGATCCTGTATGGTTATACGATAGCTCGCGTAAGAAGAAGTTATCACCAAAACTAATCTGTCACTGGGACGGACCATATCAAGTAATTAGCAAGCTTGATGACGTCATATATCGTGTACAACGTTCACCTCAGTCGAAGCCAAAAGTGGTTCACTTTGATCGTCTAAAACCGTACGAAGGAGTCAATTATACTCCATGGCGGATCAATGTAACTTCTCCTGAGCTGTCGCTACCAATCGAGGACAATGCTTGAATGACTGACGAAACTGAACAGCAGACAATTGACTAGTAACTTTATTGGGAATGGAAGAAGAGATCAACAAATGAACATAATAATTAAAGAATAAATTGGAAGGAACTAAATCAGTTAATACATTCTATTTACAGGAAACAACAATGAAAGAAGACAAAAATGAGCGACATTACTGTCGATGTGGCAAATATTACAGTCTCAAATCCAGCTTGGTCCGACACCAGAAAGAGTGTGCCTGTATATGTCTGTATTGTTTTAAAGAGTTCGCCACGAGGGACATAATGAAAAATCATTTGGAGACCTGTCCAGAAACACCTTGGGAGCAGAGGAGGATGCACGGGAGGAGCAAGTCAGAAAAGAAAAGAAAAAGCAAGAGGAAAGCGACTCCATCAGTACCAGTCAGTGCATCAAAGCCGTCACCAGGGACACCACTATTGGACGAGAAGGATGGAAAATTCAAGATCCCCATCAACAAGCCATTCACTGCACCTTCTTCCTTTACTCCTCCCGTGACATCAGCCTCTTCATCCTCAACTTTACCATCCGTTATATGTACTTCATCTGCCTCATCCACCATTACTTCATCTGCCTCATCCACCATTTCTGTTCTGCCAACAACTCCTGATCAACCGTCTTCAGTCATCATTTTGGACTCACCCATCAAAACCGATCTACAATGTAGTCCATTCAGCTTTCGGCCATTCCTCGCCTCACCGAAATCTTTGTCGGAAGGATTCGACATCCTGGAAGAGCTCCTGGACTCCTCATCTGTCACCTTCCAGGACACCTTCCCATCATCATCGTCATCTTCATCTTCATCTCTAACCCCTTCATCTGATGTGTCTGTGTCCGTGTCGACTGTTGTGTCATCGTTCCAATCTACAGAATCATCTACTTTGTCCACTGCTTTCATCGAGTCCAACACTGTCTCAACTTCTGTTCTGTCAACCACGTCGATTTGTCATCCAGGATCTGTCGAATTTATCAGTGCCCAATCCACCATTCCAGCGACCACCAAAGGCACAGCATCCATAATTCTTCCTTCAACATATCATCCTTCAACTTTAAATGCTGTCCGCAAGCCAAAATTCTTAACTAATTCTTCTACTGCTCCATCCTTTTGGAAACCACCACCAGCAATTTGCGAAGACTACCCTCCTATTCCGAACAGCATTCCCGTGATTACAACCCCTAGAAGAGAAGACGACAGGTCTAGTCACCATCACACCCTCATCACTAGGAAGTTCTTGGACGGTCGGACAGAGAGGGAAGAGATGATTCATGTGGATGATATCCAGGATTGTGTTCTATGCAAGGTCCGGCGGTTCAAGGACACCTATTAATTTCGGCCAACTCTGTACATCTGTCAAAACAAAATTCAAAATTCAAAAATCAGGACAGCAAATAAACCATACTTCACATCAATGCCTAGCGTAATATATATATGTTTATAATTAAGAAAAGAGTTATTTCTAGTTACATTTGAGCAAGTTAAAAGAGCTAACATTTAAGCATAAGATTAGCTTATGCATTAAGCCTATACATATATGTTTGATAAAGAAAATATTTATTGTGATAATTCAGCGACGTTAAACATTAATTCTCTCTCTCTCTCCATGTTGGAATATCTTGAACTTTTAGCTGTGAGTCTCCCGCTCTTATACCATAACAATAAATTTGACCGTCTAGAGCCTCCTTGTCGGCTGCAACATATTTTACCTTTGATGTATATGCAAGTATTCGACAAGGCGCAGTAAATTCGTAAGTTTATTAAATTCACGTAATTTTATGCAAATCTCGAACTCAGCGTAGTTGCAGAACATATTTATCTTTATTGTGTACAAGTAACAGCATATGGTATCAAGTATTTAAGGCGCTACACATTTTCAAACTTCATCAAAATTCTCGACAACTCAATTTGCCGCCAATATTTGCCGTAGACACGTGTGACAGTGACAGGTTACAGATTATCGCTCATAAAAGTAAATTTAGACATAGTTATCATCTGAACAATATAGCTCGATATAGTTAATCATCTCAGGCTTACCATGCTGGTAGAGATGGTTTACGTAACGTCTCTCTTCTCTCGGCACGGTCAATTTTAGGCCAGCAAAAATCTGTCAAGCGAAGCTTTTCGGCCATATTGTTTCTCCTTGTACATCAGTTAGGCAGAGTTTTGAGAGCTATATATAGCAATTAGCCTCGTCTAAAGTTATAATTTGTGCTATTACGGAAAATACGAATTATTTCTGATATTTCGTATACAATTCCATTGGTAAACTTAAAGTAATTATGAGGGAAATAATTAACTGAAAAATGGTATGGGGTATAAAATATTTGCCCGAAATAATTTTCTTCGACCATTCTTGGTAAAAATAAGATTGACAGCTTTTACTACGAGACTCTCATCCAATCAAATTACTGTATTTCGCGTAGTAGTTTAGACTCCGCCTACTTTGTCAAAAATCTATATAAGTAGCAGAATGGCGCATTCTAGCTTCGTAATGGCCTCGGAGTCGGACAAAAAGTTCTACCTTGCCCTCACAAAAACATTTAAGTTAGCACACCGCAATAGACGCCAAAGTAAAAGAATGGATGTTAGTATTCAACATATAAATAGCAAGATTTTCAGCTGATTTAGGGCTGCAAGAAGAGATGTACACAATCCAGAAAATCCTGCTCTGCTTAACATGGCGAATCCCATTTGCTGAGCTTAACCTGGGAAATCCCATTTGCTGTGCTTTAACCTGGGAAATCCCATTTGCTGTGCGGAGCCAGGTTATTTCAATGCACTCTGCTGAGAGCAGCTGCGAGCCATACAGCGACCCTTGAGCTGAACTGCTGAGGCTAACTTCGCTGAGCAACAGCCATAAACAGTGAGCAACCCTGAGAAACTACGTTTTGGTCACTTTTGGCACAGAAACTAATAAATTCTAAAAACAGCTGGTGCAGCAATCTATATATGTAGTGAATTTATGCAAATAGCAGAGACTATAACTGGTATATAGAAGTTGTATATACGTTGAATAAACTGTTTATTGTTATCTGTTGAACTTTATACCAGAGTTGACGTTGATCATTGCATGTTCAGCTATAGTCTATTGCAAAGTTGCAGAGAGCGAAAATTTCTATTTCACATACAAACTATCAATGATAAAGCACTAACATCGAAATAAGCTGAACAATTCATAGAGTGATAAATCAGCCTAGTAGATGACCTAACAACTATATGACAGTACCAGAACCGGTGACAAGACGAATAACGTACCCCATTGGTAGCGGCACCTCCGAAGAAGATATATGAAGATTTATAAGAAGATTTGGTTGTAAATTGGAAAGAAGAAAACTCCATACAGAGAATAAAGAAGAAAACACCAGATGAAGAACTACTGACAGAGCCAAATACAATCAAAATCAATATATGAATTATTCTCGCTCAAGTCTCGCATAAGTAAATACGAACTAGTACAAATTGTATCACCCCGAGTGGTACTGGTGGCAGCATACCTTAACATTTGAGTTTACGAGATATAGTAGTACTAGTTGAGAGACATAGAAGAAAATTCCGCTACAATATGCAGGGGTGTTTTAAAATATGGCAGGTACCTATTTCCAGCCTTGAAAATTGAGGATGATACTAATATTTTTTACATACCAGCGGAAACAATTTCCAAGCAGTGAATTTTTAGTATGATAGACCATACTCTTATATTTTCACCTCACACTGATCAGAGTTCAGTCCAATCACATTATCATCTTCAGTTAAGTTTACAAATAAATTTCAAATAAATTGGCAATAAACTGTGCACGCATTCGTCAATACTAACATCTAAAAACAACAACAACAACATGAAGAATAGACATAGCACGGATCGGATGGTCATGGTGAGTTCAGTTACCTCGTTTGTCTACAAAAAGCATCCAATCGACTAGTGTGGGGTCTCTATTTATTAAACAACACCCATTGCAACGGTAATCAAGGCTACTTCACTATTACATGAATTTAAAACTTTAAAAAACACCCTCGGAGATGTCTTACGAGTACTTACCACTTTACTCGTCAAAAACGAGCAGCCGACACGAGCGACGACAACCCATCGATGACGTTTGTGGCACAAAGTGATGACGTCACTCGTTGCTCGACCTCGTAAATCGACTAGCTTAAGGTCTCTAATATACGCTTTGTATACTACTGGCCCCTCCCTAATTTTATAATAAGGAAGGTCGCCCGATTTTGACAGCATGGTAATTCTTCTTACCTTTCTACTAACTGATATCTATAGTATCACCCTGCTGGACGTCACCATTTCTCCAAACGAGATGCAGGACATTCAGCCGCAGGATGTACCTTTACCTAATCCGTACGCGGAGAAATTGAAAGCCCGCTTCCTACAATATCTAGGCCAGTTACATGTGCTCGGCTTCAATTCGGGTCGATACGATCTGAACATGGTGAAGGAATTTCTCTACCCTTACTTGGCCCAGTCCAATTCCGTGAAGTCCGTCATCAAAAATATCAATAATCATATGGCGCTCACCATCACGTCACTCCATTTCCTGGATGTGCGTAACTAATTAGCTCCCAATTATAGCTATGATCAGTGAGTGAAGGCCTATGACTGTGCACAAACCAAAGGGAGGTTCCCTTACACCTATATGTCAACGCTCGACCGCTTGGAGGAAACACAGTTACCACCCCGGGACGCTTTCTTCGACGATCTGAAGCAGGCGGAATGTTCGGAAGAAACGTACCGGGAACTACAGCAGGTATGGAACGACCAACACATGCAAGACCTTGCGAGATTTCCTGGTGTATTATAACAACTTAGATGTCGTTCCATTCCTCGAAGCGGGCGAGAAAATGGCCCAACTCTTTCGGGATCAAATGCACAGGCACAGGCAATGTAAATGCACAGGGTAAACTCAAGCACCCCTGAATATTCGGGGGTGCTTGAGTTTACCCCGTCTTGCTCTTCGCCATTTTCAAGATTGTTCCACCTACTTCTCGCTGATACAGCAAAAAGACGAGGACATATATGATTGTTTAAAACAGAACATCGTGGGCGGGCCCAGCCTTATTTTTCATCGTTTCCAGGTGGGAAACCTTGTGCCAAAATCATTGGATTCGACGCCAATGCCCTGTATCTGGGGTCTCTCGCCCAACCCATGCCAAGCGGACATTATACGCGCTGGTTGGCGGAAGGCCAGCATTTGCGACCTCAACGTACGCCGTACAAACATCTGGCTGACCAGTGGTTGGACTGGGAAGCCGATCGACGGGGAATTTCTATACGACATCAAACCAACGACACAGAGAAGCGGATAGGAGATCGTCGACTCCCCGTCGATGGGTTTGCCCTTGTACATGGAACACCTACCGTATTCCAATTTTACGGGTGTTACTGGCACGGCCACCAATGCCATTTCAGCGCTGGACGCTTCAACGAACGACGTGGGAAATCGGCAGAAGAACTACGGGCAGAAGTGGTGGAGAACAGGGATTACGTCAAAGAGATGGGGTACCGGCTCATCGAAATGTGGGAGTGTGAATTTCACACCATGTGCCAGGCCCTCCCACACTTACGCCGCTTCCTTAAAGCGCAAGAGTACCCCCTCAGTCGCCGGCGACTCCTCACCCTGCCACAGATTTTCGACGCCGTTCGTTTCGGGGACCTCTACGGGTTTGTGGAATGCGACCTGCATGTTCCCGACAACCTCAAGCCACTATTCGCCCAGTGCCCACCCATCTTTAAAAACACGCCGGTGAGTCGGAATGACATTGGAGACACCATGAGCGCCTATGCTGAGCAACACGAGTGCCTGCCTCGTCCTCGTCGGATGCTGATGGGGGAAAAAAATCTTGCTGGGTACCCCGCTACTACAATGGTACATGAGCCACGGCCTCGAAGTGACGCGAGTTTACCAAGTGATACAGTACGTACCGAACGGCTGTTTTGCGGGGCATGCCGACATCGTGACGTCTGCCCGTCGTCAAGGAGATAAAGATCTCAGTCAGGCCATTATCGGGGAATCCTGGAAACTGACGGGCAATGGCTACTATGGAAAAACGGTGACCAACCAAGATAAGCACATGAACGTGAATAACTGTACTACCAAACGAGCGCGCAAAAAGATCAACTCGCCCCTGTTTCGGTCCGTGGGCGTCATCGATGACGATACGTATGAAGTCACTTCAGCCAAAAAGACCACGCGTTACAACTTACCGCTCCAAATTGGATGAGGATGCTGCAATTTTTATATGATTTCATGGGTGTGTATTTCAATCCATCAGACTGGCAATTAATGGAGATGGATTGGGAATCACTCTTCATACCCGAATTACGCGCGCAGTATGAGGCGGAACGGAACCAGTGGTTACCTCGACGCGACCATTACCAGTACGACAAGCGGACGCCGGGCCTCTTCAAGTTAGAGTGGAGTGGAGATGCCATGATCGCCCTGTCGTCCAAAACGTACTATTGTTACGTTGGAGATGGAAACAACACGTTCAGTTGCAAAGGAGTCAACCGGCGTGACCCTGCCATCGACAGAGCCCTCTGCCTGGGCGTGCTGCAAAGCCAGGCCAGTGCGAGTGGCACTAACAGAGGATTCCGGGTCGTCGACTACCAGATGCGGACGTACATGCAGCAACGAGATGCCTTCTCATTTTTCTACCCGAAACGAAAAGTCCTTTCCGAAGTCAGTACCACCTACCATATACTTCTCAAGATACGAGTTAAAACTATAACTGTAAACAATAGCGTACACGATAACTGTAAAAGTCGGGATGGCCGAGTGGTTTAAGGCGCCAGTCCTAAGTGCTGGTCTGCGCAATGCAGGTCGTGGGTTCGAATCCTACTCCTGACAGTTTTTTTTACATACCTACTGTATTGTTCACATTCTTTGTACATATTCTATACATTCTTGTTCACCTGACTATAAAAAAAGTCAAAACGTCACTTGTGTTTTCGTGAATTTTTATTGAACATCAATGAACGTCAGAACAACCACGTCAGAACAAACAATAAGAACACCGCGCAGTGGAAATTAAGACAACCAGGGAAATGGAGCATGAACATTAAAACGAGTGCACTAAGACATCACGGTCTTCGGCTTGAGAATAATCATCAAACATCTGTACGATCGTTTGAATAGAATGTCCTCTGCTCCGGTGAGTGAGATAAAGCACACAGTACTGTCCTCATACACTACTCAAGGGTCCTTGTAATCTTTTGGTATTCCAGCGCCAGACTGTAGTAGATTCGCCCATGAACTGGGTCGTAGGAATCAAAGTATTCTCCTTGGCCGAGGGCGTCCACGTATACAGCCACCCAATGTTCACCCGGTCGAGTACGAGGGTCTGTATTCAGGATGTAGGCCGCAAGGGTGGATGGGGTGGTGGGAAAGACATTGCGTGGAAACACACGCTGGAGTATGGCGATGAGCTGCTCTATATCCATGACTCTAGCTGGCGTAGACGTAGGACGTTTCTTTGCTGATCCACTGTGATGACGTTATCAAACTCGGCGTAGCAAATCACGTTAATGGTATGGGGTAGAGCTACGGAGAAACGCAGTTCCAACCGTAAGTTTCCTTTCTTGAGCAAGGCCAGCTGATGATCGTGTTCCAAGGTAGGGGTGAGGTCGAAGGCGAACAAAGTGTACCAATGGGCAAAGTCTCGTCGAGTGATAGTATTTCCTTCGTCTTGATCGTTTTGTCCTGTGGCTGTAAACAGATTCAGGTAGCTCCGCACATATTGATGGTTACCAAAATCCGGTTGTAACGGACGGGCTGGGATTTGATGGCCAGCCACGTGCAGTGCAACAAAGTTGATGTTGAGATGTTGAAAGTGGAACGGATTCTCACCCAAAGTCCCATTGAAGCTGGTTTAGCCAGACTTCATAGAAATAAATTTTCACGATTGGCCATCATCGTACCTGCTGGCACAGAGAACACATTGGGCTGTACGCCTCGGATGGGGTACAGGGCTGGTTTTTTCGATAAGGCTTCCATGTGACTCACCAACACCCCCGGTTGCAAATCCACGGTACGGACAAACAGGGTTGCATCTTCTATGTAATTGAGGGAATCTCCGCCGGCCATCAAGGCGAAAGTGGGTGGGGAACGGATCAACTTGATCTTGATGGATACGCCGTTCATCAGGTAGCGGTCTTGCAGGAACCGGTCGGCGTGCAGTCGACCCATCATATCGACGGACCTGCTACCGGCTGTAAACCTCCTATGGTCCCAGTACGGAGGCTGTTAATGGAGCGAGTAGTGCCCCGAGATATCCACCTTTTCTTTGGGTAACCCATTTAACAAGTTGAATAATTCCTCGTGTTATGAGGGAGAATATGTTCATCACAGTCCTGGACGTTTGGCCTCCTTCTCGACTGCTTCAGAGTTTATGCTGCATATACTGCAGCAGAGTAATGTCAACTGTCACTCATAAGGAAAATCTTTTACGAATGGCTATTTTTTTTTTGCTTTCACGGAAACAGATTCTTGTGTCCAACTTGATTCATCATTTGTCACTTTCAGATTCCGTCCAATCCAGTCCTTGTCTTTTGTAAATACATAGTGAGCTATAAAAAGTGTACCTAAATGTAAATTAACCACGGGGAGCTGATACGAGAGCTAAGCATCACTCAAGATCCAAATTTTGCGAAGGGAGTGATTTGTTGTGTTCTTCCTATCACTTATTTCGCAATGGGAATTCTTTCTGGAGCAATTGAGTCATACCAAGTACGGGATGTTGTAGGTGTGTTTTAATATGGTCAATATATTATATTATGAGCAGGGGTTATTCTTGACAAAATAAATTCATCAACCCAATATCCAAATTCAATACAACTCAATTTTTTCAGCGCATCTGCAGCTAAAGTTTTCATCGACTGAAGTATAAAAACTTAACAATGTTGGTATTTATTATCAAATCAAACCTGCTATTGTTATGCCATTATCTTCTTATGGAGATCCTATTGCAGAATAAAAGTTCTCACCCTCTGGAGCCTCAGCTATAGGTTACTCTGCCCATGCGCCCGTGACACACTTCCCACTTTCTTTTTCTTCTATTGCAGCCTGTAAGCGTGATGCGTAAAAGGCTGAAAAGAGTGCGGAGAGGCTGGGTTGGGCAGTCAAAACAATAGCAGGTTTGATTTGATAATTAATACCAACATTGTTTATAAATGTTTAATATTTATTGCTCAAATCTACACCTGCTATCGCTATGCCCCACTACCAACAGTATGGTGGCGGGGCCTCGGACTTTGCTAAAGTGTAGAGTACGTCCACACGTCCTTGTCTCGCACGTTGTACCACGAGTAAGGGTATTGAATATCCACGAGTCCACATTCCCACCGTCCAGGTAAATGCAACGGTTGCGGTAACTGGGTCAAGATGTTGTCAGGAAACACATCGAGCGAACTGTTACTGGGCAACGTGAGATAAAACATGACGACTGAGCTTTTCTGTTTCCGCTCCCGGCTTTAATAGGGGTGCCAGGCCTTGGGCGGTTGTATCCGCCGTCGTGATCGTCGCGGTGACTTGCTACCCGTCTTAAATTTCGAATAGGGATGAAAAGAACGTGTCCGCCGTGAGGGTGTTTTGGGGGGTGTCAAAGTGGTATCTTCCCAAGAAGGTGGTGGTAGGCCACTCGGCGATTGTTGCATCCACAGTTTCTGCATCCAAGTCCAGTGTTGAGGATTCCCCACCAATTCTCGAGGGACGTGTGTGTCTTTCAACTCTTGAGCAAAGGCTTCCGAACCCGGTGGATTGGAGTGTTTGCGAGAGTGCACCGTATCGTTGATCAGATCGGTGATATGGGACCCCGGTATCACTCGGTTTCGAATAAGCAGTTCCCCCTGGTCGGTCCAACCCATATGAGGATTCTGTTTCGGGCCCTGGTGAGAGCTAAACATCACTCAAGATCCAAATTTTGCGAAGGGAGTGATTTGTTTTGTTCTTCCTGTCCCTCATTTCGTAATGGTAATTCCTTTTGGAGCAATTGAGTCATACCAAGTACGGGATGTTGTAGGTGTGTTTTAATATGGTCAATATATTATATTATGAGCAGGGGTTATTCTTGACAAAAAAAATTCATCAACCCAATATCCAAATTCAATAAAACTCAATTTATTCAGCGCATCTTCAGCTAAAGTTTTCATCGAATGAAGTATAAAAAATTAAACATTTATAAACAATTTATTATCGAATCAAACCTGATATTGTTATGCCATTATCTTCTTATGAAGATCCTATTGCAGACTAAAAGTTCTCACCTTCTGGAGCCTCAGCTATAGGTTACTCTGCCCATGCGCCCGTGACGCACTTCCCACTTTCTTTTTCTTCTACTGCAGCCTGTAAGCGTGATGCGTAAACGGCCGAGAAGAGTGCGGGGAGGCTGGGTTGAGCAGTCAAAACAATAGCAGGTTTGATTTGATAATAAATACCAACATTGTTTATAAATGTTTAATATTTATTGCTCAAATCTACACCTGCTATTGTTATGCCCCACTGTCAACAGTGTGGTGGCGGGGCCTCGGACTTTGCTGAAGTATAGAGTAACCGCTGAGATGATCAGAGATATGGTACCATACATTGAACCCGTTAGTATCCCTTGGCCTAGAGCTCTGTAGGGGCTAAGAGGGCTAAGGGGCACTACCAACAGATATGCTCTAATCGCCAATTTATTTCCTTGAATGTCCGACACTAAAGTACCTAAATGTATACTCACCTAGTGTCGGGGTCTTGACAGCTGGCTGGCTTGTAGTGGCAGTATCTCGTAACCGTCTAGTTGCAGACTGGTCGGTCGGCCTGTGATCGGTGCTGCCCCCCCCCCCTTTTTCTTGAAAGCTAGGCGACCACATGCTGGGCAGCTACGAGCGGCCCTAGCGTGGTCAATCTATCTGACAAGTCTCTCAGATAGAAATCCGTAAATGTGGAATTGGCACTCCAAGCACAGGATTGGACAATGTCATCCAGCAATACGTTCTTCCATAAAGGCCATGATGTGGCGATGGCTCGTTTTTCATGGGAAGATGCAGAGGCCAGAATCGGGGGAGCGTCGAGGGCGAGTTCGTATGTCCACTGAATGGTCTTTCTCAACCAAGAAGCCACAGTAATCTTGGTGATGTCCTGAGTAACTTGAGCAGCAGTAGTCGACGAGAACCTCTGATTGGATCGATACGGGTGAGGTAGTGACGCATTGCTCGTACTGGACATATTAATTTGTCGTCATCAAGGCCATGGACAATATCTGTTAATGCAGGGATGGAGTACAGACGTTGAGCACAAGGTCCTTGACGTACAGTCTCATTCTTGGCGATGAACTCTGGAACAGGGCGGAAGGAGATGCGTGACCAATCTGCCGTCCAAGTCATCGATTTCCTTTCCAAGGCATGAAGCTCGGATACTCCAGACACCAGGGCGAAGGCCGCAAGGAAGGCAGTCTTGTAGGAAACAGCTTTAATAGAGGCTGACTGTAGTGGTTCAAAGGGTGGGCGAAGGAAGGCGCTGAGAACCACACCGATATCCCACTTCAGTAATAGTTGACGGGAACGGCGAGACTGTAAATCACAGGCACGTATAAGAGCAGAGATATTGTGATCCAGGCTAATGTCAATGCCCCCAGATAACCGTAGAACCCGGGCCAAGGCTGACCGGTACCCTTCAATAGTGCTGCTTTTAAACTTCTTATCTCGGTGTAGGTGAAGAAGAAATTCCGCAACTATAGGAAGAGAGGCAGTGTCGGTCGAATTGTCTGTTGCGATGAGAAGAGACGAATTCACCAGAAGAGGACTCCAATGCTGGACTGCACAGATGACAGCTTTCATTTCCAAGAGGTTGATAGGAAGTTTGGCATCTGATGTCGACCATCTGCCGGACATCTCTAGGTGTCCCCAACCTGTCTCGGACGCATCGGTGTAGAGATGGTGTAGTGGAGCTGGTGGTACAAAGGATACTCCCCGCATGACATTGTAACGGGACTGCCACCAAATCAGATGTGGATGTAGAGACGCCAATACCGGAACTAGCGGATTGAGGAATGACATCTGAATATACCCCTGCAGGTGGTATTGCAGAGGCCGAACTTGAAGACGACCGTAGTAAGTGAGGTCTTGAGTGGATGTGAGTAGACCTAAAGACTCTGCCAAAGCTTGAGGGACTGTGAAGCTGAAGCCAAAAACATTCGAATCATCGTCTGAAGCTTGGTCCATCGGTCTTCCGGGGGTCGTACCAACTGATCGAGTGTGTCGAAGACTGCTCCAATGAACCGACGACATTGTGCCGGTACCAACTCTGACTTCTGAGGATGAGGGATGAAGCCAAGATGTTGTAGGACGAGTAAAACGAACCGGATCTGAGCGTTGAGTAGAGACTTATCCATTTCTCAAATGAAGATGTCGTCTATGTAAACCTCTATGTGAATACTCCGTAGATGCAGGAACACCATGACTGGTGCTGTGGTGCGGGTGAAAAGCCATGGGGCGATGTTGACTCCGAACGGGAGCACCTGCCACTCGAATCGTCGACCGTCGATGGCGAAGCATAGGTATCGACGATGTCGAGGATGAATGGATATATGCAGATATGCGTCTTGTAGATCGATGAAGGCCAGCCAATCCATGTGATATAGACGGGCCCGAATCGATGAAACCGACGTGATCTTGAAATGAGGAGGTGGTGACAGGTACAGCTTGTTGAGACATCTCAGGTCGATTATCATACGCATCTGGCCGGAATCCTTCTTCGGAACCAGGAAGACGTGGCTGTAGAAACCGACTGTGTCCTCGGCCTGAGGCAGCTCTCTGACCGCACCTTTTGTGATGAGAGTGGTGACGGATGAAAAAAGTGTTTGAACGTGTCCTGAGGGAACTGGCAGCAGTGATGGACGAGGACGAGAGATGAGCTCGGGATGGCCGTGGAAGGTGAAGCGAAATCCCTCTCTTAGTGTCCTTAGAATCCGAACATCGTCTGTAATGAACTGCCAATTTTCCCAGAAATGCTGCAGCTGACCGCCGACGACAGGATGACTGAAGTGACGGAAGGCGGGCAGACGAAACGAATGTATACTGTCACTTGTTGGAGGCACCTCTACCTCTGCCTTTTGCGCCTCTCCGACGTCGTCCACGGGAAGTTGAAGACTTGGCAAAGGGACGAAAACCATCAGAAGGGGTCTCCCGTTGGCTGAGCTGAACCTCGGTTAATCTTCTGGTTAGATGCGGACGAGGCAGAAACTGGGCGATGAGAAGCAGCAGCCAGAAGTCTAGACGTTCTCTCCTCCCGAATACCAGGCATTGATGGATTGAATTGCGTTGTTGAACAGGAGTTTGGAAGTCAACGGCTGGTGAAACAAGGTGTTTTGGGCAGAAGCCGGATCCTCGGGTTTGGTGTTACGCAATACTGCCTTACGCTGAGATTGAAGAAGGGAAGCATATGCGAAAGTGGAAGTCTCGACCACATGACAATTCGTCTTGTTCAGCGTGTAAAAACATCCCCGTAGATAAGCTTGATGTGCGTGAGACAGGAGAACGGCACTCTTAGGTTGACGGATAGAAGGATCAAACACCAGACGGGATGAAGCAGACAGGAACCAGTCAATGTACGATGTAATGCGCTGAATGGCGATGAACATCTATTGAAGACGCTCCACTTCCTTAGCCGTAAGGGTGATGGCAGCTTTGGTATTTTTCACAACTTGATCCAAATCCAAGTCCAGCATATGAGGCTTGTCTGGAAGGGCGCTGTCATGAATCCTATAAAACGAGAAACTAGGCTTCTTTAGCTTGTCACGGTTGAGTAAGTAGACAATAAGGACGCCCACTCCGGAGACGGTGCACAGGAAGTCGGTGCTGTAGCCGTTGGTGGTTCGGATGGAACGACAGTAGAAGCCATAGTCACGGGCTTACGCCTCGAACTAGACGAAGGGCCAGTAATAGTAGGTTCAGGCATCTCAGGAACAAGAGCCACCAAAGCCGCCATCTTGTCAGAAAACGGTAAATCTCCCTTATCCGGTGGAGATGATGACTTCCGAACATGAGTGGAGGATGCCAACGAAGAACGACGATCAGGAGACACATCGTGAAGATCTCGAAGAGCAGATGTAGTCGTCAAGGGAGCAAGCTGGTCCGTACCCGACAATGAGACAGGAATAGGACGCGCAGCGTTAGTAACCAACAACCGATCAAGTGGATGGCATGGCTGTGAAACATTGATCGCAGATGGGGATCTATGCGTAGATACCCGGTGACGTGGAGATAACCGAGAACGGCGTCGTGAAGAAATGGATCAACGACGAGATGTTGAAGGAGAACGTCGTGGAACCCGAGACCGACGAAAAGGTGACCGGAATTGACGCACGAGAACGCTGTAAAGATGAACCGGACCGACGACACCGGCGTTGATCTAAACGACCCCGACGTAATGGTGAAGGAGACCGGCGTTGATCTGAACGACGTCGACGTGATGGTGAACGAGACTGTCGTCGGGAAGTACCAGAACGACGAGATAAAGAACCAGACGGGCGACGTGATGTACGAGAACGTCTACGTGGTGAAGGAGAACGACGATGTGACGTACGAGAAAGGCTTGGAATCACTCGACCAGCCGGAGAAGAAACTGCAGAAGTCGAAATACAAGCGTCTAGTCCGTCATTCATAATTCAGCCGTCGTCCATTAAAGAATATCCGCGTCCATAATCCAAAGACCTATTCCATATCCATATAAAAGTATTAGCACCAAATTTAAAAAAGACAATCATAGTATACATAAACATAGGCTAGTTTCCTGCAAGAGAGAAGCGGTCAACAGTTTTCAATGATGCCGACAAGACATCATGATGTTCCAAAAGTATAAAATCCGTATCGCTGATCAGTATTCTTAATCCATAATAATCGTTCTAAAGTCGTTATCTAGAGAATGGTGTATCTCAGTCCCGGAGGATGAACGTGCAGTCGTAGCCCGAGAAGTTCTTTTGGACAAAGTCGATGTATACACAACAACAGAAGACGGACGACTGGACGCAGTCGTAGCCCGAGGTGCCTAAACGGAATGCATGTCAAATTCCGCTGTAGGCTTAGAAGAATGGCGCTTTTGTCCAGTCTCGACAACAAAAGGCTGGTCTGTACAGGTGGTCGACGACTTCTGCTTGCCCATTGTCTTCTTTTCCTTTGTTGTCCGAGAAGCAGTGGGAGACCGTTGCGTAGCACCCGACCTGATTGAAAGCTCGTCAAACGAGTTCTTTGCCGCTGGGGGGAATACCAGGGGACAATGGAGACGGCTCTGGCAGGTCCTCATTGATTTTCCTGTCTGATGCGAGAATCATCTCAGCTTGTTGTCTCTCGTATAACGGTAGACTCGGGTCCCAAGAGGCCTGTAAAAGAAATGCACGCCTGGCCTGCGCATAATTTGCCCAGGGCTGATCATCCCATAATTTGCCCAGGGCTGATCATCCCAGGATATACATTCTAAACATGTAGCTTTACGATAGCAAAGATGGCTTTTGCAAGAAAAGCAAAGTGAATGTAAGTCCAATTTTGACCAAGAACGCCTGCACGACTGGCAGCGTTTAGAATTCCCGGGATCAGATAGTTTAGACATTGTTTTTACAATGTGTCTGCAAGTATCTAGACTCGGTTCCCTAACTCAAAGTTACACTAAATCTAACACTAAACGGAGCTCTTTCAAAACGCGTGCACCCGCGGTGGTTGCTGAGAAGAAAAAGAAAGTGGGAAGTGCGTCACGGGCGCATGGGCAGAGTAACCTATAGCTGAGGCTCCAGAACTTTTAGTCTGCAATAGGATCTCCATAAGAAGATAATGGCATAACAATAGCAGGTGTAGATTTGAGCAATAAATATCAATTTGCAAAGTTTTCATCAGATGAAGTATAAAAACCAAGAAATTTACCACACGATCATGATATAGATCGGTCTCAATAACATTGGAAATTTGGAAATCTATATCCACGAATGAAATCGGTGCGAGTATTCAAGCAATAATTGTTAAAACAGAAAAGGATCGAATCAGGAAACTGCATCAACACAGCCTCTGCAGATTGTCATTGAATTAAATTAAGTTTTTACTTGAGATAGATCTGCCAAGTTCAAAAGTCTAAATTTTCTGAAAACTTCCAGATATTTTGAATGGTCACATTCACCCAATGTGAAATTTTTAAAGCAAAGTTCTTGAGTGCTATTTATCTGATGTTAATGTTAGTTTTTTCCAAAATCCATTTCTGGAGGTCACCACGTATTTAATTTCAGGTCTCGTAAAATTCCATCGGGAGAGGGCTACATGTATATACCCTATTTCTTCTAATTTCTCGAACAGCATTTTTGGACTTAGAAGCAGAAAAAAATCCATCTTTATGTCAAATGAGGATAAATACTGTGGCATGGATATGTTATTTATCCCAAGAACTGCAAGATAGCTTGTGAAATTTGTAGAATGTTTGCAGAATTTCTCTCAACAGTAGCCTGAAGTTAAGTTTTGCCGTCTGAATAATTAGAAGAAATAAGGTACATTACCCTCTGGCTAATTTTCAGTGAAGGTTAATGCAAGTTAAGGATAGCTGTCCCGTTAGAGGCAGTTTTTGCACCCCCGTGACAACTTGTCTTCTGTACCAATAAATATACAAGATAACCATAATAAACTATATATTTTATGAAAGCATACATCTTAGGGATTCCAGCTATATCATTTGTATAACCGACACTTCTATTGTTTAGAAAATATTCCAATTTTAAAAAATTAAAATGAAAACAATAGCGTCCATTTTTCAATTTAAATTTCATGAAAACTGCTGATTTTGTTTCAACTTTGATGGCTTACCTTGATAGGAGACAACTTGAACTAGTAAACTTTATCTCATTTTTATATATTTTTTTGCCTGGTTTTATTTTTACAGCTATTTTACTAAAATAAATTGAAAAAAACGTCCTATTTTATGATCATTTGTCTTTAAAGTTGAATAATTAAATAACAAAGCCGAACTTACAAAAAGTGAGATAAAGTTTACTAGATCACCTTATAAGTAACAAGTATGCCAAATTTCAAAAGTGTAGCATGCATACTTTTCGAGAAATCAACATTTAAATCTCGGATTTTGTAAAAAAAAATGAAAGGCTAGAAATCGGGCAAAATGTGTCCAGCAACATCTGAAGAATTAATCCTAATTTTTTGCTTGAATTATATTGTCAAATACATTTTTGATCTGTGTTATGGAACCTACTCGAATTCCTATTTATTTTTGATAACTATTACATACATACAATACTTTATTTCCATATATGAATCATACCAGAAATTAAACAAAAGCCCAAGGGGCTTCAATATACGCCCGTGTATCTGGAATTACATTGGTCCAAATTTCAAGGCTGTTTAATAGCCTTGATTCCAATTGGTAGCTAGCCTACAAGTTTGTGCTTCTGAGAATGTAACATATATAACATCTTATATTGAATGATAAACTAAAACGAGCTTAAGTTTTGGTAACCAGTTGACCTTGGTAACTAGTTGACCTAGTTGACCTGACATATCCCACACTGAAATCGACAACACAAGAAAATAGTAGTTTTCCTGCAAATGGATTCCTTTCAGACGAGAGAATTTTTCATGAAGGAAGAAGAAAGTGATGAAGTAAACCTTTGTTCTTGACTTAATAAACAGGTATGAAGTTCATATTAATAAACAGGTATGAAGTTCATAAAGGACCCTCTCCCCGTTAAATTAGTAAATGTATGGTTTTTATTTCATATCAGTTTAACTAAATGTAGTTGTTTCAAATATGGGAGACAACTCCATCGGATGAATGCCATATACATGTAGGGGAGAGAACTCTGAATATTCCAACCTACCACATATGGTCAGCTGAACTTGATTCAGTTTCGAAGGACTGTGACCTTGACCTTGGACAAATTGATCTCTAAATGTATGGCTCCTCTCTGCCATGCGAGTAAGGTATACTCAAATTTTGGTACCATTCCATGCCTTGAAACTAGAGATGAATGAATGGACAGAACGAAACATCGTATTACACGACTTCGTTTTCGACAAGCATATGAAAATGTGACTTTTAATGATTTCTTGATTTTAGGGTCACAGTGAACTTGAAATTTGACCCACATTTTGGTATGTAACACATGTCCCTCTAATGTATTTACTGGCTGAAAAAAGTTATTTTTAAAATGATTTCCTGATTTTGGGATCAGTGACCTTGACCTATGACCCTGACCTAAATGTTGGTACACGACACATCGTCTTCCCTCAATGTATCAATGGACACAAAAAAATCGTTATTTTTATGAATTTCCTGATTTTGGGGATCAGTGACCTTGACTATTGACCTTAACCTACATTTTGGTATGTGCTACATCAAGTCCCCTTAATGTATCTACTGACACAAAAAAGAAGTAATTTTCAAAGATTTCTTGATTCTGGAGTCACAGTGACCTTGACTATTGACCTAAACCTAAATTCTAGTAGATGACAAATCGTTTCCCCATAATTTCTCAATGAACACAAAAAATCATGATTTTTAACAATTTCACGGTTTTGGGGTCACAGTGACCTTGACCTTTGACCAGGTCACTTGACCTACATTTTGGTATGGGACACATCGTGTCCCCCTAATGTATCTACTGACACAAAAACATGTTATTTTTAATAATTTCCTGATTTGGGGTCACAGTGACCTTTGACCGTGACCGAATTTTTGGCATGCGACACTTCCTTTCAGTCTACTGAATCCACTTACACAAAAATTAGTAATTTTTAATGATTTCATGATTTTTCTGCAGGTGGGGTTAGATGGCAGCTCCCTTTTCAGGATGTTATTTGATTCCATAAGTTGTTCCAATTGGATACAGGTCATTTCGTCCCCAACTTCAGTCAAGTCGTCCCCAACGTTGAGTCAACTCGTCCCCAATTTTGAGTCAACTCGTCCCCAAATAAAAATCAAATTTTATCAGCGAATATGGTCAAATATTCCCACGTTCAGAAAATGACACTAAGGTAAAATTATATTGAATATATATCTTATTTCGATGGCAATGTCTTTTGATAAAAATGTACAGAAAAATAGCACTTATAAAGAGTACAACTGGGCTACACGTGTGTATGGTCCGTATATGTTTATAATTAGCTAGCCCCTTTCCCACACGTTCGTATCAATTACATGTTTGCAAAAATTTAGAGTCCGCAAAGAAGAAAATGCCAGTAGTCAGTGTGAATTCGCTAGCTGGTTGGGCCGTTCGATTCACCAACACCTCGACGAAGCCTGCGATACAGTTCTGGATCCCTCCCACAACTTGAAATTGCGTACTGTATCTTGTATTGGTCAAAGTTCAGAATGACATTACTTGATTGAAATTGTAGTTTACCTTCTCATACGGATTTCGCGGCCCATGAATTCAATTTTTTAGTTAAATTTCACGGTACATTTCTTCGTTAATTTAAGATCTTTTGCAGCGCTAGATATTAAAACATGGCAGTGTGACTAACGTCACAGGACCTACGAAATAGGGTTTGATATAATTTAAGTGTGTACTCGAGAGATGACTTGGGGGCCCTGTGTGCTACCATGAGAGAATTTATGTAGCGTCTCTGATTACCAGTGGGAACTATTAACTTTTCCAGATGTCACCGCTGGTGAGTCGTTAGCGTAGCAACTATTATCGCCCTCAGTTTCTATTACCCTGGACACTGATCAGCCCAGCAGTACAGCACGAGGTGTTGGGGGGAGAGTCCGAGAGAGCGGGGTACCCCCCCCCCCCACCACCACCACCCTCTCGGCAAATTAGCGTAGGGAATGGTGCTCTGTCAGAGCAGTTGAGAAGTAAATGTTTCTAGTCCCAAATAAGACAGGAAACTGGAAAAGAAACACAAATTTGAAGTGAGAAAGGTCAATATCAGAGATTTGTTAGAATGCAAGAATCAAATCAGGCATCACTAGAGAGCCATTCTCCATGGATATATTTATTTGGCATTCAACTTCAAGGTACCTCATCTGAAGAGAGTACATAATAATATTCAATGAACAATAAAGCACACACGAAAACAATAAACAACTGATTATAGGTTACTGAATTTAAAACACAACGATGATTTTATTATCGATTTCTTCAGTAATAACAGATAATAGTGTCATTGTTAAATTCCTACGAAGTAGGCTACAGATCGCAAATTGTCCGGTAATGAGTGAGTGAGTCAGTCCATCCGAATCCTTTCGTCGGCAAAATAAGGAGAACCGTTGACATTAGAACCTTGATTTTTGGCATGAACGTGCATTAGGGCATTGTTACCAGCAAGTTCTGAGCTGACCGAATTTTTTTTATATTATTTATTGATGGCTCAGCGAGTGCACCGTCATGCCCATCGGGAACCCTTGGCTGTATGTTTCACTGTGACTTTTGAAGGGTCCCTGATACGGCATATCATGACACACCGGTTCTGGCAAAATCAGCGAAGTTAAGCGACTTTGAGCCCGGTCAAGACTTTGTGGAAACGGGGCCCATTTAACCAATGGATAAATGAGTGAATTCAGTCTAATAGACGAAGGTCCCAAGCTGAAAGCGCAAGCTGATGCAATAAGCATAGTAATGAAAACGTACATTTACCTTCTGTCATAGGTCTGTTAAATTTACCACTGTGCTATCCGACATCCGAAGTAGGGTGGGCATTAGGACTCCGACGCGCACCGAACTCCTGGTCATAGCCAATCTAAGTGTAAACGTTTTGGTGGGCTATATTATCATGTATGAAATAGGAACTGCTAATTTTCCATCATTTGTTAGTGCATTTATCTACACTGCTATCACCAACTTGCCAGCCTCAATACACACAATTCAGTATATTGTTATAGATGTAAACTGTAGCCTTTAACTTGTATCCTATTTCACATCCAAACATTTCATCACACACCACATCAGGCTTCAAATTCAGGTCAAATTTCCCACTGGTTGTGAAATATCCTACATCAACCAATTAAGTCAGCCTGGTGCAATAACCCAGCAGGAGAAAGAAAGATGTGGTATCATCCTTCAGATTAGTCTGTGTGAGCAACAATGATAAAAGTTTACTGAGGGTGAAACAAAGCCATGACGGCATGTTTAAAAGGTCTTAATTTCTTTTCTTTGGGTAGAATTTAACTAGATAAAGTAACTTTGATCATAATGTGAAAATATGAGAACATACTTTGAGGTTTTTTTTGTACCTCTTGAATATTGACTATATATCACACTGGGATATAATTTAAACAAAAAATTACACGTGTAAACAAAATATGTCTAAATTTTTCTTGTCATTTCAAATCTTGATCCACTTTGATTCCTTGATTAGGGGATACAGAATCACTGCCATGGAGTGTGTTGGTGTGTCACAGCAATGCAATTCCCATTCACACAACGAAGCTGAGGTGGTTTAATGTTTATCAATGAAGAAAATCACCGATCAACCGTCATAGAATATAATGTGAAACAAGAATACCGGAATAGTACATTCATCAGATTGCCAATACCCAAAATGTGTTGTCTCATATATCTAGATAACAACGTGATGTAGAGACGCTATTTATTCGTCTTTGTACCGGTTATGCTCAGGAGAATGACATAGAATCATTATTATCTTGTGCTGAGAAGGTGTTGGTCTTGAGTTGAATTACCGTAAACTACATAAATGCTACCTTTCTACTATAGTACTATATATAAAAATTTGTTGTATTGTTGGGAAAATAATGTGATTCAAAAAGTTGTTTTGATCCTGGACAAGGGCACTGAAAACCATTAAAGAGATGTAAATGTATTTTCACACGTAAAGCTTGAAATCTACTGAACTTTTTATTATTCAATCTGTTTCCTTTAGTTAAAAAATTGTAAAATTAAATCGGCGATCGGTATTTATTTTTGGAATGAAGGCGCATTAGGAGACTGTTACCAACAAGTTCTGAGCTGACCTACTTTTGATGAAAATTTCTGGTGATTTTTGATGAAAATCACTGGCGATTCTGACTTGAGCGGTGCCCATCTTAATATAGGCAGGATTTCAACTGGGGGTGGGGATTTCCAAGAGTTCAATTCGCGTTCGAGTCCTAATGCCTACTCTACTTCGTAGGTCCTGTGACGTTAGTCACACTGCTCATGTTTATTTTATCTTTTTCAATTACATTTTGTAATCCGGTTATTTTCTTCCTCATTCTCAGTTGTCATTGATATTTTTACAATAGATCACAACTATGTAAAGACACAACCAACCAATGTTTGGGATCATTCTTATGCCAGAAAAAGCGTAAAACAATCTGAACTGAAATTAATGGATGCATTTCAGTGCAACATTATTGATATCCCTGGTGATGGAAATTGTTTCTTTCATTGTCTTAGTTTAGACATACATGGGAATATATCAAGGCACCGACATTACAGATACCGGTTTCACAGTGCCATTGGAACCCTTTGGAATGCGATTCTGTCCTGGATTTAGTCGTGATTTAGTTGTGTTTTAGGCACGACTTCATGTCAAGTTATCTAGTTGAGTGGATTCCGCTCAAGTTTGGGTCAATAAATCGCTCAAGTGGTGGACAAAATCACTCAAGTTTGAGTGAAGTAACATTTACTCAATTACTTGAGTCAAATTTCACTCAACTTGAGTGCAATATTTCACTCAAATATTTGAGTGGTATGAATTTCCACTCAAACTTGAGTGAATTTCACTCGAGATGTTTTAGAGAGTATAGACTTCCAATACGCATGTTTCGAGTTATGACGTTACGTCGTCTGAGTGAACTCCCTTTGCGCACTGACGTCATTTGGCGAAACCCCATAATATTTGGGTTAGCGCAATGTTATTTCTCTCACGATAATACTCCTTTACCAAGGCCATCAAAGCGTAACTCGATGTTTCACAACTGAAATAGTCCTTGAATTAAGTAATCTTTACACCCCGCTATGTTAAAGGATAGGGGATTGGCCCTATCGTTTCGCCAGCGGACGTTGTCGCTGCGCAAAGGGACGTCAATCAGGCGATGTAATGTCATAACTTGAAAGATGCGTATTAATACCGGGCGTTGAGTAATAAAATACTTGAAGAAAGACTATGTGAACTCTGTGACAACAATCAATGCAGTTGGCGACGAGAACCATTACTTGTATGTCGGCCTTTCTGTTAAAATATGAGGGAGCAATACAGGCATCCCAGTCAATACATACTAGTATATGATATGTACCTAAGTTTGTAAAAAAAAAGCTATCTTTATGTGGAATATTGGCCTAGGACATTTAACGAGAGTAAAGCCTAACCAACATTTTGCCTATTTATAACTATTGATCTAATTATAGCCAAATGCAAATTGATATGTACCATCTGTATCAACGATATACCTTATACATGAAGTTTTTCTTATTCATTTTTTTTTTCCGAATGTAACTGAAGTAGTATTTAGCCAAATAGTGACCATTGTTATGCAGTTTACTTCCTTTCTCCACTAATTATAGATTGTGCCGTTACACACATATACATGTACATTGTTTATATTAATTGCTGCCAAAAGTTAACTTAACTCATTGCCTACGGCAAGTCGTTCAATTCAATTCAACTTTATTGTATCATAAAAACAATTTACATGTTCATTAAGGACTGGATACAATAACACTCAAACAACTTGTGAGATATGAACATGACCAGGCAAAAATCAAGGAGTAGTGATAACAGTAGCTTGGGACTGTGAAGAACTTGATATAGATCAATACGAAACTTAGTCCAACATGGCTAGGGCCTACATGTAACCTGTAAATATTCGCCGAGCAGACGTTGCAAATCTCGCTCCGCTCTCGCTGGACAGGTTCCGGTTCTGAGTTTATGCAGACTCCAGTTTTCAACACTCTCGCAGTCGCGTCCCTTCTCGTGAAGTCGGCGTTCGTTACTATTTTAATGTGTACACATACTGCATGGAATATATTTTCAGAGGAGATATGTGTCGAAGCAACAACAATAGTATTTCAATTTTTCTCGTCTTGTGAACTTGACCGGATCCTGTCCAGTGCAATGTTGAGTGCCTTATCCTGTCTATAAGCGCAGCATCACGGAACAATAATAAGTTGAGAAAATATATTTGAGAGAGAATATCACACAGGGACAATTAAATTTTTGCATTTTCTCAGTTGGAACGCATTGTATATGAATCGTGCCACTATTGTAGCAACATCATTAGGGGGATCGAGCACTCATTGAGATTGACAAGCTCATCCAACGTGAGCGGCTCACGTTTCTTAAACTTGCGCCGGAAAGCCGTTGTCAGTGGCTTCTTGATAACCTGTGATTGGTTGTTTCGGCCTCTTAGCGAAAAATTGACCAATTAACGGTCCCGTGATATATGAATCACTGGCTACATTCTTTTCAGCCTCGAGTTAGAGTTTATTACATCGGGAATCACCAAATAACGTCATGTCATGTGACAAGTGTGTGGGGAAACTCCAAAAATGGCGGCTGCGGCCGTTGTGTGTTGTGTTTTTGTTTTCTACTGACTAGACAACATACAAGTTCAAGAAAGGTTTCCATCATCAGATTTTATTTATACGAATCACCAAAGCATCAATGATTGTAAAAAAATATATATAGCCTCATGAAATGCAACAAATGAAAGGGGTTTTCCAAGCAAGGCGTCACCATCCCGTGTGGGCGACGTAACTTCGTAAGTTGTGCGTGTTTTTTTTTCTTTTTCTCCCGACTTGAAAAAAACCAACAAACAATTCAAGAATGGTTTCCATCATAAGTTTTTATTTATATGAAGGATTGTAACTTAAGGATTGTAACTAGGCCCATGGGCATATATAGAAAGGTGGTTCAAAAGATAAATGCTATTGCTTGATTGAGGGTTGGGCCAGATACCATCCATCGCAAGTGAAGTTTTCTTTGCATAATCTAGATTTTATTGCACTGTACTTCCATTTGTAAATTAGTATTTTGTAATTAATGGCTCACAGGAAAAATAGTTTTTATTAACTGATTGTCATACCCGACTCACCCGAGTATCATTTTCAGAGACTATTGATTGACTGGTAGCAATAGTGGAGATATAGCTGCTTCCTGAGCAGCAGATTTCTTTCCCAGAGTTTCAATTCAAAATATTATCTATTTGTTTGAAAAAGCCCCCCAAAAAACACACGAAAAACTGGCCATAATACCAAGCTGATCCGTGTGTAGTGGTACTACTATTATACATACACCCGGTACTGGCACTGAATGAAAGTATTAGAACAAGTGCCACAAGTGGCAAGGCATCCATCTCAGACTATTTCAGTTCTCAGACATGTCAGATAGTATTATTTCTAAGTTTAAGTTCAATTGATTCATTAATTTCACTACATACATGTACATATATTCCTAACACCAGTCCATGTGATGACCTAGTTTTAGCTTGACCTCTTCATTCTTCAGAAACTAGACCCAGCATAGATACATGTACAGCCCCAAGAGCTTGGTAGGGCAGCTCTTTACACATGTACATGTTGCCTCCTGAACTGTATTTCTCTGAGCTGAGGTCAATCTTTGGAAGAGTGACCATAGCAGGCTTCCATACTTTAGTGCGTATTAATCTGATATCTCGAAAGAAAACAATTAATAGAGTATTTTTTAATACAGATTAGAGATTAAGTACATGTTAAGTGACTATATATAGGCCTACAAAGCCTGTCAGTCACTGAAGGATAACTAGTTTGGTCTGAGAAAGAATAAACAATTTGGAACTATTTTTATAGGTGTACTTCGGACAACCCTAAAACCAGAAATTTTCTATATCCCATAATAAAGGTGAGACAACTCACCTTTCTAAAAATATATAGTTTACCCTACCTACAGTACGGTACCCATGGAAAAATGTTAGGGCCATCATACCATATGTGGAAATTAATATTTTTGCATAATTTATTCCGGCCAGTTGTGAATATTTATTCCGTAGGCAAAGAGTTCATAGATGAACTGTCAGCAGCATTGTTAATATATCAATTTATTATCATATACAACAAAGTATCTAAACTACAAACTTGGTTATGCTGATTGTAAGTTTACTTGACACTCCATGTTAAGTTGTAATACTGTGATAATTGTATATTTGTTTAAAAGCTGTTTCGAACAGTTATCCATGTATTTTTCCCCATATATCACAGAGAGTGGTTTGGGTGTAAATGAATGAATTGAATTGAATTGAAATTGTATTGTGCAATAAATTAAATTATTATTATTCCCATCCAAATCTCTGGGTTTTTTCCACTGCATTCGCAGAGTATAATATTGGGAATTTCATTTGAATTTTCTAACTTGATATATAATAGGTAAAGCCAGAAGAGAAGGCAGATTTTCTATCTGCATTCGCTTCTAGGCTTTGCCTATTTCATATTATTTAGTACTTTCAAAGTAGATCGGTTGGTTAAACAGAGAATAAAATAGACTTGGCCTCATAGAGGGCGCTGCTTCCGAAACCGGAAGTCGTTATCGCAACCGGACAAATTGGGTGCAACAACAACGGTAACTGAACGGCCATATTCAATAACCATTTGTGGAAACTGTTTATGCTCTGCAATAAAGGGGTGAATGCCGCATATTTTCATACCGGCACGCTTGCTGTCGAGCCCAACAGTTGAAGACTTAGGTGATTTAATCTTGCCTCTGATTGGGTTATTTAGAACACAAATCATTTATTAATGCTAAGCAAAAACTCTCTGACCGGTTTTTATATTTTTTTTCTTCTTTATTTCAATTCTGCGCAGAAAACAGTGCAAATTGCAGGATTTGAGAGCCAATGCTTAGTTAATAAATCAAGTTTAATTAAGACACCCATAATCTAATCTGCTAGCATGTGCACATAAAAAACATTAAAAAAACCCAGAACTCTGCTCTGGGTATTCTGACCCTGTCATGTGTGAGCATGCTAGTGTGCATTGCTGCTATGCATCGGGCAATTTAATCTAATTTATTCATCAGTCAATGAAAATACATCGATGCAGCTTTGATATGACTTTGAGATGGAAGTATGTCATCACATGCCATTTTATTTACAGAATAAATTTCACTGAATATGTCATTTGAAGGCAATTTCATTTTTGAAATATTAAAGTGGCTATTTTGAATGATTATAGTCGCATAACACAAAGCAATAACTTGCTGTGGAAATCATGGAACAATGAAGCCATAGATGTTGTTGAAAGATCCATGCAGTACCGTAGTTAAGTATACATGTATGTGGATGTCCCAGTGGTTTCAATAGTAGCCATCGCCCGTTGCAGGTGACGGCATCTCGCAAATTTACGACACCTATTCCAATATTGTCAGTCATTTTTTAGTGTGTGTCAATCTCAGATCCAGTGGCCACCAGGTCCCTAATCTAACGGCACACTTCGATGAAATTGTCACCATTCGTTCTGCCGAATGACAATTGTACACCACATTTCCCAGCTGTTCTCCGCCATGTCCACGTGGTTATCTTGTTAACGAAATAGACGAATCTACATAAAAGATAACACGATAACGATTGGTTGATACTGCCCCAAAGAATGACGTCTTCGGTTATTCGGCCAAGCACTGACTTTGTACTTCGTGCGGAGATTCAACAGGTTCATGAAAATGAAACGTCAAGCTACAGAAGATTTGGACATGGGTGTGACTGACCCATGGCGGTACCCCGAAACATGTTATTTCCCGATGAAAACCCTGGTCTCAAATATGAAAAATAGAAGATATTTCTTGTTGCTCTGTATGATACTTAATTCTGTGCTTAGATCGTGGATGGTTTTATCGCTCTCACTTTTTAAACCATATTGCTTGATGTGAACCAGCAAAAAATAAATTTTACTTGAAATAATATCACATTCATGAATGTGATAATATGTTTATTTCTTCATAAATGTTCTTCTTAAATGATTGTCTGGATTATTGTTCAGGAATCATTAGTATGGCCAAACTTAATTATGTATCGTGCGCAAACGCCTTTTTCCGGTTAATCCCTTGACTTTAACACCAAACATTCTCATGGCATCAGATTGTATATCCCCTATTGTCATATATACCTTGTTTATCGACGGTTGGCAGGACAAGCCCAGATCAGAAGTATAACAGAAAGAGATTCAGTGAAGAAAAGGCAAAAATAAATTGCAAGTAATAGAATTATTATCTTTGCTATTTATTTATTCTAAAATGTAGCGCCTGTAAAGATCTTAACTAAGAAATGTACCGTGAAATTTAAATAATTTGAGTTGCTGGACCGCGAAATCCGTATGGGAAGCGACCCTTGAGCTATAATTTCAATCAATATTCAATAATAGGACATAGCATGTATGTAAAGTTCATAAGGAATGTTAAATGTGTCAGTAAAATTTGATTTTTATTTCGGGGCGAGTTGACTCAAGGTTGGGGACGAGTTGACTCAAAGTTGGGGACGACTTGACTGAAGTTGGGACAATTTGTAACAGCTTGCTTGAATAACTTCAATGTCTCGTCACTCGCGTTACGTCACTCGCGTTACCTCTCAGTTGAGGATACCAAAGTTTGAAGTTTAAACACCACAAAACCATAAACCTCCCTTACCAAAGGCGAATACATTATATTTGTCTTCCGAATATAATATTGTTTTGTGGTGGTTTTATGGTAGGTTTGTGGTCAAAATATATTGTGAATACAATGTTTTGATTTGTTCTCATGTTGGACTGATGGGACTAATTGTATTCGGAATGTCTTCGGACACCGATTGTATTCCGACTGTGTGTATATGAGCCGAAATATTTAAATTAGATTTGTATTCGAAGGCTTATAGCCGGTTGAACCACAATGCAGAACCACAATCCAGATCGATGAACCAGTTGCATGATTGTATTCGAATACTAATGAAATGTATTTCGAATACAATGACAGAATACAATACCATGCAATAAGCCTTTTCGCGGTTACAAGAATCGGGGGTGATGGCCGCCCTTTTTCTACGCTATAAAGAGATCATTTATCTCTCAAAATACGCAAGACTGAAAAATTGACATGCTTCCTAGTTTATTTTACGTTGATTTCTCGAGTTTCATAACAATTTACCCAGTAGGGTTAGTAAAATCACCAGCAGATCAGTCCGTACACTGGGCTTCTTGTGTTAATCTAGCGGCACAGGAAGTGAAAGTATCACCGCTTCGATCCCAGAATGCAGTGCGTTTAACATGGTGTTGTTGTTGTAAATTTGTAACCGCGAAAAGGAGTATTGAAATATATAACAATGCAGTAACAATTTTTAAACATACAAATGAAAATTTATTTAAGATATAGACTGGATTATTAACATTAAAGATGTAATCAGCCTCAAAATCGACGGATTTTATAAACTCTTCGCTGTGCGTTTTTCAGCAGCGAAGTTTGCTAATGCATCATATATATTATATTTGATGATAGTGGGATGGCCATGTACAACGAATGTAAGAATATCTTGTCACAGAAATTTGAAACTCTACCCGCTTCGATGGGTTTTCTGTTTCGCCATTGAATATGTGTTGTACGCGGAGAGGAAAATAACGTCACTGTGTGACGTTTGAGTGACGTGGCGACGCTCACAAATCTGAATGCTGAACAGCTGCGGCCATGGGATAACGTCATGGCTCGTGCCTAATGTTCGATGAAGTCGCATAACATTCATGTACGTTAGTAGAATGCACCACACGTGTATAAGCTTGTTGACACGGTTGTGGAAAAATAAACGGCATGCCATGCCGTTTATTTTTAAAGACGGATTCCTTCTATTTCCTCTTGAATGGTAGAAACAAGTTTAGTTTTATGTGGTCAAATGTGTTTTATTTTGTACCTGTCGTAACATATGTTACTTTCGCGGAGTTTGAGAGACATCGATTTCAGCCTAGATTTGAGGCTGATTACATCTTTAAGTTTGAAGACCAGTAGGCCCTATTAGAAACAAACTACAGTAATAAATCAATGATAATTGTGTGCGGGTTAATTCTTGTGAGCAACCAGTACTGCAACTGATGTGCAGGATTTATGCACAAGAAACGTGTTCTCTGGTGTGAAAAGTAATAGGATCCAAACGTCATGATATGACGTGAAGATTGTTGAAATAAAGCAACATTAAATCACACTCGCTCAACGGTCATATTGTTTGAATTAGTTTATTAACTACTTTCTTTCTATACATTATACGGTTTATGCTTAGTTTTGTCACAAGATTGAACAACTCAAATTTTTGTGAGAATGTAAATCTAAATAGGCCAAATGACCTTTTTAAAAATAGTTTTGAAGATGGCCTAAATCTACAATCACAAAAAAACTGGTCCGCCTTCTGTAAGAAAAAATACTGATATCAATAACCTATCAACTATTGATAGTTTAACTGTGTTTTAGATAATCCATACCATTTAGTGATTTGAAGAAATTGTATCTTTCACTTTGCTGGATGTATAGTTTTTTCTCTCTCTCTCTCCCTCCGAGTCAGTAACATGCATGCATTACGTGAGACAAAATACAGATACAGAACCTAATCACAAACCCAGTGTAAATCCATGTAAAGACAGACAATCACCGAAGTCTATCATGTTCAGATTTCATCGTTTGCGTGGGCGTTTTTGCGGGGGCTGCCATATTGGATTTGGGGCAGTGTGGGTATAATAGCTAAAATTAGAACAGTATCGAAATTTAATCTAAGAATATTTGCTATAGATTTGAAGAAAAAAAGAAGATAATATGATAATAAATTCAAGGATGAATTCCCTTCCGATTCCCTTCCGACTGATAGAATATTTGGCGAAAACGCCCGAGTGTCGTCTGCACTTCGACAATGCTCGCACGCATGTTTGCAGAGATGCGGTCAGACCTCGTTAGTGCAGAAATTTCATAAAATTTAGTTCTACGGCAAGAAAAAGCTGTATAACGTGTCCATCTATAACAAGCTTATTTATTAGGCTTTGAAGATCTGATGTTTCGTAAAGAGAAATCGGTTGTTCATTTAAAAAAAAACATTTTTCGCTGCCGTCCGCGTGATAAACTAGGTACCCAGCCATCTCCGTCTGACTGTCCTCGGCCCCAGCTGGGCCGGAATAGCGGCTGGGCATTGACAGTACTTAAGTTAACTAGTATTGTGGTAATGTTTTGTGGGGTTAAATATTAGGGGGAGGGAATCATATATAATCTTGGGATGGGGTTATTAGTATTTTATTTTTTCTATTTTTTTTTTCTGTATTAAATTTGACTGTTAGCCTCTCGGGGCGCTGTGATCAGCAAATAAATATATTCTATTCTATTCTATTCTATTCCAAAGTTCGCAAAAACAATGGGGGAAGGGGGTCACAACAAGCTGATTATCAATAGGGGATTTTAATTATAACAGGCAAGAAATCATTTCCAAGTAAACGTGACACTATGATTGTCTGAATCGCCAGATATTACCCATTCACTTCAGATTATGGCCAAGATCTAGACATTAATAGGTACGGACAACCAAGTTGCAAGTGTAAAGTTCATAAACAAACACATTCATCAAGCTATAGTTTATTGCAGATTTTATTGTGTTTAGATCCGTACACTTCTGAGGTGTCAAATCATGAATAGCTTTGAAGTCTCACTGGACATTTCCTCCTGTGGACATGCATTTCCCCCCCCCCCCCCCTTCCTATATATTTTTGTACTATGACTTCGTACAAATGTGTAACAAAATTGAAATATAGACAAAAACAAATTTGGGGCATTTCTCTATTAATATTCATTATTTTCTATAATTCGGCCTGATAAAACAATAGCTACCGGTGGTATACATACTATACGTTAACAACTATGTCATAAATAAATAAATATTTTGATCCATACAACAGAATAGAATAGATATTTATTTGCTAATTAGCACCTACATGAATGGGCAGACCCGTCATTTAAGACAACTTCAATCGGCAACACTTTGCGTGCAATGTACCCTTTTCACTCCTTGGTTGAACATTTGGTTCCCCACATGTAGTCACCTATTGTATGTGTCTTACATGACGGATTTGCCCATGAATGGAGGGAAAAAGCACATGAGGCGAACAATCAATATTACACACTGACTCTATTGTGTAACCGGGGTTTTTCTTTTACCGTAATGACCCGGTGCACAATGGGTTTCACTTGTGCCCCGGTGTTCAAGTAGCATGAACCGGGTGTTCATGCCGATCAAATCCGGGGTGATATTTGACATGAACACCTCCCTAGTTTGAAGAGACACCGACTTCTTTGTCTGGCATGGGCATTCGTCTGCGTGAATTGCCTGGTCGCCTTCAGGAATTAGCAGGTGTTAAATTAATTTATTAACCCGGGGGGGCGCTGTGTTCAAGTGATTTTAAGATTAATTATTGAAGTGTGCGACGGAAGATAACTCGTATGAAAATGATACAAGAGCCTTTTGATATCGAACTTTCAAGAGAAATTTCGAGAAACAAAAGCTCAGTTCATCTTCACATTTCAAGTTAAATGCTACACTAGCGTTCCGTCACGTGTAGTGTTCGACTTGGATATGCGAAGATAGCTCAATTGAGCATCACTAAATCACAAGTCAGCTTTGATAAATGTCAAAATGGAGTGACAAGCTATCGTTATAGGATTTGCATGTAAATACGCGATGTAAATTTCACACTTTGGTTTATTCTGCTGCCAGTCACATACCTTCCTGTCGACTGACACCAGCGTCATCGCGGTCGTGCATTCTTGCTGTATTTTCTCTGAATCCGGTCAAATTTTCTGCTCTCTGATATACAAACATTAAAAAAGCGACTGCCTCGAAGATAGGTCTAATCTTTGGTTGTCGCCTGCTGAAAGTTGGTTGCAGACTAAGCAGTCAAAATATGACGCGTCTGTCTGTCTGCCGTACGTATATGTGTGGGTACAAGTCAAATGTGTACCGGCAAACGTGAATTCCTGTCAGACATTCCGTTAATTATGGGTCTGGTATGAGATTATGCGTATGGATATAGGGATATGTAATTTGTATGTCTGCTTATTTTGCTTCATATGCGTTGTCACAAATCCATGTCTAATCTTTATTGACCGTCTGCTAATTGGTATTTTCGCAGACGTTGCTATACTATGGTACAGCGCCTGACATCAAAAAGCTGATTTTCACTGTTTAAGCTATACTCTGTGAGAGGTTACCCAGCCGGAGGTATAATCGGCGCGGACCTAGATTCATTTCGGTGCGTTTATAAAAACGCCAATTGTGTTATGGTCAAATATAACTACGGGATATGATGTGACATATGAAATACTATATTTTGATTTTAAAATATATTGTGGAATAGGTTTTGTTACACATAAATGTCAAGTACAATTATGAAAATAATGCACGTTGTTTGTTCCCGATCGTACTGGGAACGTACCCGTCAAACAGGTTTGTGGATATGTAGTGTTACGTGTGCAAGTGTATTGTTCTGTGTAAATCAGGTTTTGTGTAGGAAATCCTCGTCAGTCTCTGCCAAGCTTCACGTAATGTATATTGTGACACGTATATATCAATTACATATATGTTTTTGTCACAAATCTTTGTAACGATTACGTGAGAGTTACGGACCACTCAATCGGGTTGTGGAAGTTTGTTTCGTATGTAAATGTGTTTTTTGTCCTGAAACAACCATGATGTGTTACACAAAACGGCCATTGTGTAAGTTATTTATCGCCTTCGACATCGGGGTACATGCAGAATGAACACTCACACCAGTCCGATTTAAATACCTCGGTCGCTTCGCGACCTCGGTATTCAAATCGGACTGGTGTGAGTGTTCATTCTGCATGAACCCCTCTGTCTCAGGCGATAACTATTACATGTAACATACATGTGACATATGTTTATGCTACGTTTATGCTATGTTTATTAAAAGCTACGACATTGATATTCTGTTTGATACAGTGACGTCACTGGGGGATTTCTCTCCCCTGAAGAGCCTAATTTTAACACAGAATTAAATGAAAGAAATTCTAAAAAGAATGGTCCAGTTCTAATTTCAACACTTTTTTGAACAGAATCTTTCACTTCCCCAAGTTGTAGAAATTCATCTCAAATCTCTTGTTGTGAGGGTGGCGACGCTCACATGGGTGTATCACATTGCTTTTGGCTGCAGTGATGTGAGAAATGTTATATCATTCAGTCAGGTTCCACACAGAACCTTGAAAATAACAAACTGAACAATAGCTTCTAACTAGTACAGAAATTGAGTAACAAACATGCCGATAGTAGTATATAGTACCATTTACGAGTCACATTGACCTACTTTTTTGTTCCCCCGGTGGAGGATTGAGGAGGAACTTGATCACGTGATCAAGGCATGTCTAGATGGTGGGAGTGTGTTCAAAATGGCGGCCTGTGGGAGGTGGTGGTGGGTTTAAAATGGCGGCCTGTGGGTGGTGGTGGTGGGTTTAAAATGGCGGCCTGTGGGTGGTGGTGGTGGGTTTAAAATGGCGGCCTGTGGGTGGTGGTGGTGGGTTTAAAATGGCGGCCTGTGGGTGGTGGTGGTGGGTTTAAAATGGCGGCCTGTGAGAGGTGGTGGTGGGTTTAAAATGGCGACCTGTGGGAGGTGGTGGTGGGTTTAAAATGGCGGCCTGTGGGAGGTGGTGGTGGGTTTAAAATGGCGGCCTGTGGGTGGTGGTGGTGGGTTTAAAATGGCGGCCTGTGGGTGGTGGTGGTGGGTTTAAAATGGCGGCCTGTGGGTGGTGGTGGTGGGTTCAAAATGGTGGATTGTAGAAAAACGTATAAAAGGAGGCGATTTTTAGGGGTGGGGTGTATTCATTGCACTACCTGCCTGACTGACCTCACCAGCCTGTCTACCTGCCTGATTGACCTGACCAGCCTGCCTGCCTGCCTGCCTGCTTGCCAGCTTGTATTAGACGAAAGCATGAGACGTGGAGAAGATTTTCCCTGGGACCCAGCAGCACCTCCGGTTGAAGTCTTACCTGAAGACGAGCGTGTGAGGGAAACCCGCACTCTTACACCGGACTGCACCCTATTGTTGTATCCCAAACGCGTGGAGCTCATCGATGACGACAGTAGGTGTTGGTGTACGTCTGAACCAGCGCGTGTCTCTTTATCGCCGGAAGGCTGGACTACCTTGAAACGGGTGTTATTGGGTGACCTCGACGCTGATAGCATTCACCTGTGTGACGACGTCTACATTTTCCGCGGTCCCTATTTTGCTCGACTCCTCTGTCTCAAGCAAGGTGGTTTTACTCTGGACCCTGATCTATGGACAGCCTTGGAAAAAGTAATCCCCATGGTCGATGAAGTACTATCTCTATAGGAGCCACATAACCCATCAGAATAGTACGTATCACGGACTACACCCGACGTCTAGGCGCGCGTGTGTGACCTGGTCTATAAAACACGTCCCTCTGGATCCCACACCTTCATTTCTACGGTTGCAGAGCCATGGCGGAGATCCAGCCCTATGCGACTCGCCTTTTACAGCATGCCACCGTGGTGAATTCACTCACGGGTTACCGAGCAGTGGTCCGGTCCATGTTTGCAAATGGCGACGACAACGAGGGGCGACGCCAGATCTTGAACGAGTTCACAGAAGCGGTCCTCGACAGAGTGCACTCGATGGAGAGGTGTGCCATCACTCACCACTACTGGACTATGACAGCCATCCTTGATGCTCGGGCTATGGACCACGAGCGTTCACGCCGGAACCAGCGACGGCTGGTTGGCCTCACACTAGTCTGTGCCCTATTGACCCTGGCGCTGTGGTATTGACAGTGGGACTATAAATACGAGGGTCAGACAGAGTGTGTGTCATTCACCGATCGTCATTGGATCAAGCATGTCAACCGTCCTACGAGCCATCCTGCCCCTTACACTCCAGGTGGGGTTACACGTCTATGAAGATAAAGTCACCCTCGTGGAAGACCGTGGAGATGTTTGCTGGTCGCGCGCTGAGACCGTATCGAATACGGTTACGCTACACCGTGACAGCTGGACCAAATTTAAACGGGTGTTGAGCGGCGAGCTCGACGGACACCTCATCCACATAGACAATGCCATCTGCGTACACCGTGGACCCTTCTTCCCACGCCTGGGCCGCTACCAAGACCCTACGCGAGGCTTCACCCTAGACCCCCATCTGTGGACAGCCTTGGAGAAAGTGGTGCCTATTGTGGACCAGCTCTTTACACCGGACGAACGGTCATCAGACCAGTTGGGGTGGGCTCGTGCTATTGAGGACGCGCTGGCTGAACCCAATGAACAACTGTCTAGTCATGAACCAGACGACGAGGCTATAGACTATCCGGCTGAACTGAGTCAACCAACACAACGGTGGTAGAAACTTGTTATAAATAAACCATACTCTCCGGGTCCATCATCATTGTGCCACCATGAAGCGCTGGGAGAAGGTGTTGGATAACTTATACTATAGTCCCGACAGTCCGGCGGCCTATAGTGCATTGTCGGCTCTCTATCGAGCGGCCAAACCCCAAGGGATACAACGTGCCCAAGTCCGAGATTGGTTAAGAAAACAAGACACCTATGGTGGCCCTCCGCAGTTTCGTAGTAATGGCCCCTCTCTAATTTCATAATACGATAGACTGCCCTTGTTCTGCTACATCATAATTCTTCTTGTCTTCTTAATAGCTTATATCTATAATGCCATCCTGTTCAGCATTATCAACGCTGCAAACGAGTACGTACAAATCGAGTGCTGGCTTCGTCTACACGCTGATCAGGATCATGGAGTAAAGTTTGTCCTGCCTCAGTTATGCCCCTTGGGTGTGCCTAAAAATCAGGACTCATTTACGGGAAGAAAATCTGACAAAAAACGGTTAGGTTTTCACCCCCTTTTTTTTGCCTTTTTAAGTTGAGACCGGACCAGGGAACGTGAGTAAGAAGTTTAATTGAAATCGCTCTTACAGATTTTTCTGGAAATTGAGCCGAATTTGACCATTTTCGACATTTTTAAGGGGTTTTCTAGGAAAAATGAAGCAAGCATGGAGAAGAATGTTCGAGTTAAATTTTTCTATAACATAGCAGTGTTATATCTTAGAATAATAGTTTCATCATGCTCTTTCAGAAAATATATACATATAAGTGATTTGGGTTGAAGGTTTTGCGACAACCGGTGGCCGAAAAAACGGAGCCATAGTCTATTCTATGCCGAATAAAAGAATCTCCGGAGTGCACCCTTAAGGCATAATAGTGGAGTCTATGCATTATCTTAATGTAGACTCCGTTACGGAGCGGAGATGTATCATTACGCCAGATTGTTTAATTTTGACTACCTAGTTATACCTGAAGCGCTATTTTCGGAAGCAGGTGGAAAGAAGACCAGGAGTTCGATTAAAATAATCCACAGTATGTCCATTAGTATACAATTGAGGTTACTGCATACTGTATTCCATACAGGAGTTATCTCCCCTGGACTGAGATTTCGGTGGATATTATGGCAGAACGAGGTCCTATCAGAATGATATAAATTTGCCAGTGTAAATTTTCTTTACAAGAGAACCCATTTACAGTCCATAAAGGATGGAATGGATTTATATTATTATGGTTTACAAATTATTTCTCAAGTTTCTGAAGTATTTCCCATGTTTCTAAGAGAAAATTGAAGGCAAAATTACCAATAATTTGACTTGGTTACATCGCTTATTTGCATTTTCCGCGTTTCTGCTATCATTGGAAAGCGGAAAAGTAACCACGGCCTTCATATTGCCGAATGGATGACCATTATTAAGAAGAAATAGGTTAATTTTGAGTTTTGTTCTCGAAATCCTGCTAGAATTGGCAAAATTGATCAAAACAAAGATGGGGTAGGGGAAAGTTATCGGTCGGATTTCCAAAATAATATGTATAACTGGCAAGTGTTGTATACCGCCATACTCGCAAACACTCTGAGATTACGATACATGTGAATAATTAATTTCGTAAAAACATCCTGCCCCTTAAGGTGGCCCTCCGCAGTTTCGTAGTAATGGCCCCTCTCTAATTTCATAATACGATAGACTGCCCTTGTTCTGCTACATCATAATTCTTCTTGTCTTCTTAATAGCTCATATCTATAATGCCATCCTGTTCAGCATTATCAACGCTGCAAACGAGTACGTACAAATCGAGTGCTGGCTTCGTCTACACGCTGATCGGGATCATGGAGTAAAGTTTGTCCTGCCTCAGTTATGCCCCTTGGGTGTGCCTAAAAATCGGGACTCATTTACGGGAAGAAAATCTGACAAAAAACGGTTAGGTTTTCACCCCCTTTTTTTTGCCTTTTTAAGTTGAGACCGGACCAGGGAACGTGAGTAAGAAGTTTAATTGAAATCGCTCTTACAGATTTTTCTGGAAATTGAGCCGAATTTGACCATTTTTCGACATTTTAAGGGGTTTTCTAGGAAAAATGAAGCAAGCATGGAGGAGAATGTTCGAGTTTAATTTTTCTATAACATAGCAGTGTTATATCTTAAAATAATAGTTTCATCATGCTCTTTCAGAAAATATATACATATAAGTGATTTGGGTTGAAGGTTTTACGACAACTGGTGGCCGAAAACGGACCCATAGTCTATTCCATGCCGAATAAAAGAATCTCCGGAGTGCACCCTATACCTTACATCGATCTGTCCGTCGCCATTTTCTACGGAACCGGGTCATCGTGGGAGGAATAGATGCCCAGTGGCAAGCGGATTTGGTCGATGAGTGCCTTTTTGCCAAACACAATGATGGGAATCGATATATCTTGACGTGCATCGATATCCTATCGAAGTATGCGTGGGTGGTACCCATCCGGACGAAAACGGGGGCGAATCTCATAGCGGCGTTCAAAGACATCTTCAAGACCGGGCGCAAACCTTTGTATTTGCAAACCGACGAAGGCACGGAATTCCTCAACAGACCGTTCCAAGCCTTTCTCAAGAAACAGAAGGTCTTCTTCTTCCATACGTACAACGAGACCAAGGCTTCCGTGGTGGAAAGGTTCAACAGGACATTCAAAGGCCGCATGTATAAATATTTCACCTATAAGAATACAAGGCGGTATATCAATGTTCTCCCGAAACTTGTAAGGGGTTACAATCGAGCGTATCATCGGAGTATACAGAGAGCCCCCATTACCGTGACCCAACGCAATGAAGCCCAAGTCCGGCGTGTCTTGTACCCCATGCTATTGCGACGAGCACCGAAGGCGGTGTACAAGGTCGGGGACCCTGTACGGATCAGTAAATTCAAGGGCAAGTTCGAGAAAAGTTACTTGCCCAACTGGAGCGATGAGCACTTCCTGATTAAACGGCGCCTACCCCGGCAGCAGCGAGTCTATGAACTGGAAGATCTTCAAGGGGAACCGTTGCTAGGCACGTTTTACCAGACGGAATTACAGCCTGTCGTAAAAACACAGCAAGACTACTACACGGTGGAGCAGATTTTGAAAACGGAACGTCGACGTGGCAAACTGTTTCATTTCGTGAAATGGCAAGGCTGGCCCAGTTCCTTCAATTCCTGGGTCGCTGCCAACCAGGTGAAACGACTATAAAGCCAGACACCACTACCGTCATCCTTCATTCCACGTCCAACCATGAACACGGTGCAACCGTCTCTGAACACAGCGTCTTCCAAAACGCGCAAAGTGGAAGTAGGCTTTGGGGTGATAGTGCTAACCCTGCTGAGTGTGTTGTACGGAGGTGTGTTTTACGACGTAGCCTATGTCAGCACGTTACTTAACCAACTGAGAACACCAGCCATCAGTGAAACCGGTCTACAGAGAGCACCAGTCGTATCGAGCCCAGTCACCACCACCACCACACCCCGTGTACAAGCCACAGCGAGCTCCACACCTACACCAAGTACACCCACTACGTCTCAAGACCCACCGGATTTCATCCCTCACAGTGAACCGACAACGACGACCCACGTTGTACCCACCCCCATCATCCCTGACAGTGAACAGACAACGACGACCGACGTTGTACCCACCACCACTCCACTTCACTCGTACCAAATTTACAAGAGCGGACTACCACGACATCGGATACACCTCCAACCATGGACCCCCGTTGGCAGCATCCCTTCACGTGTCTCATCGCAGGACCGACAGGTTCCGGCAAAACGCACTTCGTCAGGAAGCTCCTTCAACACGCCGACAGCATGATCACCCCACCCATTGCTCGAGTCGTGTGGTGTTACGGGGAATGGCAGGAAGCGTATGCAGCAATGCCCCACATCACGTTCGTGGAAGGCCTACCTAACCTGGCCGATTTGGAACCCGACACCTTGGTGGTTCTGGATGATCTCATGGCGGAGACGGACAGTCGGGTCACCCAACTCTTTACCAAAGGCAGCCATCATCGACGGCTCAGCATCATCTACATTGTGCAGAATCTGTTCAGTAAAAACAAAGAACATCGGAACATCAGCTTAAATGCCACTACCTGGTGGTCTTCAAAAACCCGAGAGATACCACTCAACTGCTGCACCTGGCGAGACAGATGTATCCCGGCCGCACACCGTTGCGTTGGAAGCCTTCAAAGATGCCACAACCCCTCAGCACGGGTATATGCTCTTCGACCTCAAGCAAGCCACCCCCGACCACCTTCGACTACGGACCGGCATCTTTCCCGGAGAGACTCACCACGTGTACATGCAAAAATAATGTAAACACACCTACAGTGGCTCCCCCAGCTGGGGTGTGTGTGTTTTGATGATGGGGACAATAAAAAAGAATGAATACCACAGCAGGGTTGATTTTTGTCTCTGAAGTAGATAAAAAGGGTAGGGTTGTGGGATCTGGCATTAGTTGTACATGATGTCTGCGCGAGTACGGAAGCACGCTCCCACGCTCCGTGTATTGAAGACGGCCCCACCCGAGTTGGTCCGAACCATTGTACGCGGTGCGGACC
>JAVTVY010007821.1:0-46057 GCA_036873755.1 Hanleya hanleyi
CAAGCGTCTGGTCCGTCATTCATAATCAGCCGTCGTCCATTAGAGAATATCCGCGTCCATAATCCAAAGACCTATTCCATATTCCATATAACAGTTTTAGCACCAAATTCAAAAAGACAATCATAGTATACATAAACATAGGCTTGTTTCCTGCAAGAGAAGCGGTCAACAGTTTTCAATGATGCCGGCAAGACATCATGATGTTCCAAAAATATCAAATCCGTATCGCTGATCAGTATTCTTAATCCATAATATTCGTTATAGAGTCGTCATCTAAAACAGATGTATCTCAGTCACGGCACCTCTTCCCACTACCCTTATATGTGTTGTAACGCTTTGATTGTGACTGTTCATATGAGCACCATGAGGATCTTGCAGTACATGGGTTCATACGGCCCCTAGCCCCGGGTTAAGCGGAATTAGACACAAGTTACGAAACGTAGCGCCATAGATCTTGCACGCTACGTTCGTACTTTGCTATCAGCATGCGATATGTATTGCCAAATTTGAGAAACTTTGAGTGGAGGCGCTTGGTGGAATAGCCCTGTTTTATAAGTTTCTGCAACAATGTTTTGTGACGATTAAAATCATCACATTTAACACAGGATCTAGCAAATGCTACTAAGCGAGATATGTATACGCCATATGCAGGTCCCACTGGAATATTACTATCCAGATAGGGATAGTTTACGATGTCGAAATTGTAATCATCTCTTTTGTCATAAAGTCGACGAGAGAGAATGCCCGCTTCATTTTTATAGAGATAGAGATCTAAATAAGATGTGCCTGTAGGGCCACCCTTACAAACATAAACGTGGGGATTGCGTAGGGAAAGTGTGGGGTATTGGTGGGCGCGTGGGGTTCGTGTGGGGCGAAGCGTGGTTTGGAACTTTCCTCGTGGGGATAACGTAGCGTTTGTGTGGGGCAGCTGCCCACGGTTATGCAAATTTAGCATAAATATGGGGATTATGTAGGGCTGATGTGGGGATTATGCCGGGTGAATGGGCGAGAATTCAAAGTCCGCGTGGGGATGATGTAGGGCATAACTTTATCTGCTAAATATTCAAAGTGTAACGTGGGGTTGGTGTAGGGAAAATGAACTTCGGAGTTAATCGACTGAGTTGTTTGTAGGGATTAGGTGGGGTGGATTTTTTTCAGCGCTCGTAGACAAAGTCCAATGTAGAGAATGTGCCGGGCTGTGCTGAAAGTTTAAGTCCGGCGTGGGGATGATGTAGGGCAAAATGCTCGCCGTTTTCATAGCTTAAGTTAAACGTGGGGATTTTGTTGGGCAAGCATTTTTTCATGCATAGCCTAAGACGGTAGTGGGGTTGAAGTGGGGCGATATTTTATTTGCACATATAGTGTGAGATAGATGTGGGGATCATGCAGGCAGGCTGTGAACTCTGTTTTCTTAAAACAGTAAAGATTTTGGGCCAGTTTCAGTTCAGTAGCGTCGAAAAGACGGATACGCCACCCCACGCAGTCAGAAAACAGGTGATGGGCCATCACTTTTTTGTGGTGATGGGGTGATGGGGTCTGGTCATCACTCTTTTAGGGTGATGAGAAAAGGCGACGACAAAATCTATCACCCTAAAAAAGGTGATGAAACCAGGCCATCACCATAAAAGGGTGATGAGATCCAGTCATGATGAACGACGAGTGGCCATCCTTGGTCATCACCCTAAAAAGTTGATGAAATCTCATCACCTTTTTAGGGTAATGACAGATGAGTGGTCAGACAAGATCATCACCTTTATAAACAGCTATATCCAAATAAATATTGGTTTCCTAAAATATATTTACCTCTACAAAATTTCTGTAATATATCAGTTTCATTATACTGTAAATTGATATAATTTGTAATTTTACCCGACACACGTAATAGGTATAAAAAGATTATTTTTTCATTCACTTGCATTACTAATGGAAAATTTATTTACCCCTCACCAGAAAGATAAAGATTTGACTTGGAAAGTCTATGTAATACGCATAGAGTTGTGTTTAGAAATCAAAGAGTTGTCCTTCTGGAAATTATTAATAGAATCTATGGTACCGAGCTGATGCCATCAACCCAGGCATTGCTATTTGGAAACGATGAAAAAAGTACAAAATTAAACATTGAAGCTCAGATATGTTTAGGTGAGTTTATCAAAACGACAAAACGATTTGAATAAGAATATAATTATACACAAAGCTAACAACAAAGAAAAAGTAACTACCCCTAGCAAATCCTAAGCGACCGATATTAGCATAATAACCACATAAATATCTCTAGTCGCAGACGCGCATATGGTCATCCCGAGGCCCCCCCCGCCCTCAACTGTGTATTTCAAACTATGTAAAAGTGGGAGACGCAGTAATAAGTCTATCTTAATGCGCTCCAACAATGCACAAAATGCAATAAAGCATCATATACCCCAAGAGTTGTGCCCCCTGTCTTTTGTACCTGTGAGTAAATTTGTTTGCACTCCAGTGAAAGCGGAAGGGCCCAGAATCTGACACCGGGCGATGAAATGCCAAACTTTATCTGTTGTGTTCCGGGCTGCAATGCCGCTGTTAAAAAACGGAACAAAGAGAGGAAATATCCACGGTTGATGTAACTTCTCACCCATTTCCCACCCGAGAGAAAAATGCGTTGCGTCGAAACTGGGTTCAAGAGTTCAAATGGTTCGACGCGAAGCGACATGGGGACCAAACAAGTTTACCCGGATTTGCTCCCTACAAGTTACATTTTGAAGGAGGTGTTGGTCCAACTTCGCATAACCCGGTGCCAACATTATTCCCATTGAAAGTGGACGCCAAGAGACGGTTAGTTTCTTTCCCTGTGCGGTAGACAATCATTGTTGTCATATTTAGCTCTATCGCAACTCGGCATGGCTGCACGTTGTTGAACAATCAAAAACACTGCGGGCGGTTTGAAGCAAGTTTCCTGCTTGTCAACTGTCATCAATCTGAGGATTTGGGGTGAGGAGGGGCTTGAGTGAGTCGACTTCTACACATTATTTTTTTTAAAATAACAGACTTCTATCAACTTCAAGTTAAATATATTTATATATTATAACTTTAGTATTTTTATTTTATTTAAATTTTAAAAAATAATCAGTGGAGCCTGAAAGACATTTTTTGAATTTTAAAGGGGGTACAAATTAAATTGAATATAAACTAAACTATCTAATGTGATAGTGGCTTAAGACCTTATTTATTATCATTATTTCAGAATAAAGGCAGAATATCCAATGTGCCAGTACAGACAAGCAACAACCTATTGACCCAGTGGTGGTAATAAACCCGGAATACTTGTATGTAGTTGGTGAAACAGTCGCCAGTGAAGAGGGTATGGGTATCACAGAAGTGTTGACTAAATGTAAGTATACATAATCAACAGGTTAGTGAAAATCCCTTGATCGGGATATTATCCCTTGATCAGGGTATTATACCTCGATCGAGGTATAGGCCTGTACCTCAAATGGGGTATAGGGCTATGTCAACTTCAGTTTTTTTTAATTTATGGAAAATGTGGACATCCACACATACCCTGGACTGCATGGATCTTACGACAACATATTTGGCTTCATTGTTCCATGATTTTCAAAGCAACTTATTTCTCCGTTCATGCGACTAATCATCCAAATTAACCATTTTAATATTTAAAAAATGAAACATGGCTTCAAATGACATATTCAGGGAAATTTATTATGTAACTAAATAGCATGCTATGAGATAATTCTATCCCAAAGTTGCATGAATGTAGATGCATTGACTGATGAGTAAATTAGATTAAATGCACAATTTCCTAACATGCACATACATGGCAGGGTCAGAATACCCAGAGCAGAGGTCTGTTTTTTATGTGCACATGCTAGCAGATTAGATTATGGGTCTGTCAATTAATCTTGATTTATTAACTAGGCATTGGCTCTCAAATCCTGCAACTTGCGCATGACCTTCCGGACATCGAAGTATGCCATCACATGCCATTTTCATTTACATAATAAATTTCACCAAATATGTCATTTGAAGCCATCTTTCATTTTTGAAATATTGAAGTGGCTAATTTAAATGATTAGTCGCATAAAACGATGCAATAAATTGATGTGAAAAACATGGAACAATGAAGCCATAGATGTTGTTGAAAGATTCATGCAGTCCGTGGTATGTGTGGATGTCCACATTATCCATAAATATATAAAAACTGAAGTTGACATAGCCCTATACCCCATTCGAGGTATCTATAGGTCTATACCTCGATCAAGGTATTTTCCCCAACCTGATCAACCTGAGTAAGTTTCAAGAGTTATATGCAAAGCTTCCAAACACTTTTTTTTATCAGGGACTGTTATCCTACATGTCCACAATCTAGGTAAACCAAGATGGTAAATCAGGAGAATACCATCTAGACGTAACGCTATGAAAACCTCGTGTGAAATGTTCGCCGATATTCTGCGAGATCGCATAATAAGCCAATCACGACAATTTCTGACTTTTCTCTCCCACAATGATTGACGTTTACTTTACGGAGATTAACATCTTCGCGTGGCCAAATCTGTTGATATTGTCTACCCCTCAACAAAGCCAGACTTTCCGGCGGGAGTAAACTCTTTGATCTGCACTTTTTACCATGTAGACCGTCTGGAAATGATGCCATATTTGAATACTGTTTCTCGATAATGTTTATATATCAGTCCACGTGCTACCGTGTGTAATTACTGTGGGCGTGATTTCAGCAAGCTAGCCACGTGATTGGCTAACAAATCTAGTTTCAGATTGGCATGGGATTTATATAGGGCTGAATTCAGATATAGTATTCCGTGATATTATATCTGAATTTACTGAGATTGACATGTCCAGTGCAATGTATTACATAAAATTCCCACAGTGATCATACATGGGAGATAATCCAACAATAGGTAGTTGAATGAACATAAGATATTATTTGATACATGATGTATACTGATATGAACTAGTCAAGTTTTGACAAATTATTCCACCTAGTCACAAAACAATTGTAAACTAAGTTGCACATGTTTATGTTATTCGTCCTATCGCTGTACTAGGGCTGAATTTAATCAGATTTTATGGATTATATAGATACAAACAGGTCTGTTATAACTGTGAGATAAATTTGCAGTGTACATGGAGTTAAATATGTTTAATTTGTCGATTAATATAATTCAAGGACGATTATAGGTAAATAAGCGGCATTGCTGTCTCAGACAACCCATCTTCACAGCGAGCTGTTCCTACCCGTAACTGACTTTCATAAGATTATAACTTTAGGAAATAGATAAATTGCTATGAATAAAAATTTAAAGAAATAAAATGTATCCTCCAGTAATTATCGGAGGACAGTTTGTTCACAAAATACACTGTACTAAAGTTTAAGAACTTTTTGACATACATAATCAGTTTATTAAATAAAATTGGCACCAGACCATGTAGCATTGAATTTTCATCCCAGTTGTGCGGGTCATTAAAAGTTGATGGAACAGCTTATTGGTTATTGTCTTTTCTTGTTCAGCGAGAGTACTCTATTTTGGTAGTATCCCTAACCAGTTCATGCAGTAACAATAATTTGCTACAGAATGTATACTGCCCTGATTGAGTTTTATCTAATATAAATAATTGTGTTTGTATTCCAATGATCTATAGGAACAGGCAAATACTGGACCCCACTCTCATTGTGTGCATTGGTAACAGGATAATGGATTAGATCGGCTTGTGGACCTCATGTGAATACCAGTTATCCTCTCCTACAAGGAAAGGAAGTTACACCTGGAGGTGAGGAAATCTTATTATCACTGCATGTCTGAGAAAAAACTGTGATATCCTGTTCATTTCTAAGAGGTGGTATGTCCCACCAGCTGTGGGGAAAGGGGTGCCAAACCAGTTATTTGTAGCTTATTTTGAAAAAAAAAACCGTCTAAAGTGATGTCCCCAACAATTTTTTGTTGTTATTTACCTGGCATCTTTCAGGGTCAGCCCCTTGACTTACTGTACATTAGGCTAAGGGGTTAAGAGTTTCAAAGTTGTTTCAAATATATTCCCAGTAACAGATCCATATTGCCTTCTGATGAAATGTTTTATAACACTTTTTATACGCCCGTCAAATTTGACGGGACGTATTATGGTATGGTGTCGTCCGTCCGTTAACTTTTTCCCGTCAATGCAACTTGTCCTAGAGTTTTCAGTGGATTCTTCTGAAATTTGGTACACCTGATCGGTACCATGTGTAGATGTGCACAAACTTTTTTCGGCCCGATTCGACGTTTTCTTGAGTTACTCCCCTTGATTTTGGTCTGAAATCCTTGTATTTGGCACCTACTGTCTTCATCAACGCAACTCGTCCCAGAGTTTTCAATGGATTCTTCTGAAATTTGGTACACATGATCGGTACCATGTGTACATGTGCACAAACTTTTTTCGGCCCGATTCGATGTTTTCTTGAGTTACTCCCCTTGATTTTTGTCGGAAATCCTTGTATTTGGCACCTACTGTCTTCATCAACGCAACTCTTCTCAGAGTTTTCAATGGATTTTTCTGAAATTTGGTACACATGATCGGTACCATGTGTAGATATGCACAATTTTTTTTCGGTCCGATTCAATGGTTTCTTGAGTTACTCCCCTTGATTTTGGTCTGAAATCCTTGTATTTGGAACCTACTGTCTTCGTCAACACAACTCGTCCCAGAGTTTTCAATGGATACTTCTGAAATTTGGCATGCATGATCGGTACCATGTGTAATTGTGCACGAACTTTTTTTCGGCCCGATTCGATGTTTTCTTGAGTTACTCCCCTTGATTTTGGTCTGAAATCCTTGTATTTGGCACCTACTGTCCTCATCAACGCAACTCTTCCCAGAGTTTTCAATGGATTCTTCTGAAATTCAGTACACATGATCTGTATCATGTGTAGATGTGCATAAGCTTTTTTCGAACCAATTCAACGCTTTCTTGAGTTATCCGCCCTTGATTTTAACCTGGAATACTTTTATTTGGCACCTAGTGCTTGTCAACGAAACTCGTCCTGGGGGTTTCATTGCATTCTTTTGAAATTAGGTGCACATGATTGGTGCCGAACTTTTTTCAAGTTGATTCAACAGTTTCTTGAGTTACTCCCCTTGATTTTGGTCTGAAATCTTTTATTTTCCACATACTGTCCTCATGAATGCAACTCGTCTCAGACTTTTCGATGGATTTTTTTGAAATTTGGTACATATGGTCGGTACCATGTGTAGATGTGCACAAATGTTTTTGAGCTGAGTCGACGTTTTCTGTATGCTCAACCATATTTGTTTCTTGTATTAATTTATTATGATAGCTCGGGCATTCAGAATATACTAATCGTTTTTCATTGTTTGACTTCCAGCTTATGTTTGCAACCAGTTCAAGGGCACACTGTGGTCCAAAGTAAGGAGAGGCATCACTCAGAAATGCCATGATGCAGCAAGGTCAGGTAGAGTACGCCAGAAAACACCAATGAAGAAGCATGATCTCCACATGTCAGAAGAACTGGTGGACTCTTCTTCAGCTTCACTCTCATCTGCCGTGGATTTGTCATCCTCTGACGATGACAACGACAGCCCCCCAAGGAATGCTAAAGGCCATCCCACAACAGGTGAGAAAAGACCAAGACAGATTTTTTTAAACCTTTGAGGGATGAAAAAAAAACATTCTACTTGACACAGACTTTCAATGTGCTTCCTATTTTGTGCTCGGGTGTTTTAAGACATGGTACAGTATATATTTTATGCTGTTAAAGAATAAAAGGTGAAATACGCGTGGATTTTGCTTCTGCTGGTGGTTATTTTAAGGGATGGGTGATATTGCAGGAGGAATCGGGACAGACTAGACAGTCTGTACAAATGACATGCCCTTTCAAATAGAAGATGCCCCCTCCCCCACACCCCAGGAATTCTGTACAGATGGTGTTTTGTGCACCCTGCCCCGTAATTTCCCCATTTGTGAGGATACTGCAGAATGCTCTGCCCAATTCATTCCCCACTCCCAAATAACTACCCCGAAAATAACCCATTGTTGGTACATTCGGGGGCGACAACCCCGAGCCATCCCCTAGGGTTACTGTGGAGATGTTACCGTACCTCGTTGTGGGGTTTTCTGCCCCATATTGGAATTACTGGCCCGCAGATTCCCCACGTGGGGATATTGTGGGGTTTTCTCTCCCATGCTGGAATTACTGCCCCGCAGATTCCCCACGTGGGGATATTGTGGGGTTTTCTCTCCCATATTGGAATTACTGCCCCGCAGATTCCCCACCTGGGGATGTTGTGGGGTTTTCTGCCCCGCAGATTCCCCACGTGGGGATATTGTGGGGTTTTCTCTCCCATATTGGAATTACTGCCCCGCAGATTCCCCACGTGGGGATATTGTGGGGTTTTCTCTCTCATGCTGGAATTACTGCCCTGCAGATTCCCCACGTGGGGATATTGTGGGGTTTTCTGCCCCGCAGATTCCCCACTTGGGGATATTGTGGTTTTCCGTCCCATGCTGGAATTACTGCCCCGCAGATTCCCCACGTGGGGATGTTGTGGGCTTTTCTGCCCCGCAGATTCCCCACGTGGGGATATTGTGGGGTTTTCTGTGCCATGCTTGACTTACTGCAGAAATATTGTGGGTCTATCCCATACCAGCTTTAATTATAGTTCCCCGCATCATCCCCACATGTAGGGAACACGTGGGGCTGAGGTTGGGATAGTGCGGGGATTTAATTCAGCTAAGCAGCATTAAGAAACTCCTTTTCCATGACTAAGTCCAATGTGGGGATTTTACCAAATCCCTACACATTCCCCACATTGGCTGTCCTACACATTTCCCACATGATCCGTACACAGCTTGCCCCACATAAACCCCACCAATTCCCCAGCTTATTGGTTTGTAAGGGTATCTGTAGTTTCCTTCAAATCCAGTGAAGGTGGATATATATCCTTCACTGCTTCATTTATATAGCGATTATCCACAGCGAGAAGATCGTCTATATAGCGTTTGGTTAATGAGAAGGAACGGGCTTTGAATGGATCGGTTTTTGAAAGCGCCTGCATATAGTCATATTCATAAGAGAACAGATACAAGTCAGCCAACAGGGGTGCACAATTAGTACCCATTGGAATACCTATATGCTGCTGATATATTGTGTTGCCAAATTTCACATAGATATTTTTAATGAGAAATTCAAGCAACTCTATAAACAAAGAAACATCCCATGAATGATATCTCTTGTATGTAGTCGAGCTAAAGAATGCTTTATGGCTTCCGACATTAATATATCTACGATCAGTTTTCTTGAACACAGATACTATTAATGAACTTAGACGGTCAATAAGGTCCTGATGAGGGATTGTAGTATAGAGAGTCGAGAAATCCCATGTGGATACATGTCTGTACGGTATGTGACCTTTAGCATCAAGTTCTTCCGTAAGACATTTTGAGTTTTTCAATATCCACATACATTCAACGCCAGAGTTCTTAGAAATAGTGGCGCAATACCTTTCCCAAAATGCTTTTACCTCCTGAAGGGCCCTCGTCAATAGGGTTGAAAGAAGCTTGGTGGTGCAGCTTCTAGAACCAGCTATGAATCTAGCTTTGTATGGTGAATTATGCATTTTGGGAGTCCAGTATATTTTTGGTATGTCGTTATGATTGGCTGGAAGACAAATACCTCTTTCCCTGAGAAACTTTTTGTGATTGTTAAATAAATCTTCCAGAGTAAATGCAGTTTGGGAGTAAGTAGACGTATTTGATGAAGATATGTCTACACTCAATTCTTTAACCAGCACCTGGTAATAGTAATATTTACATATGAATATATATATGTGTATTTAAACCGTTTTTGTGTAACGAACCCTATACATATATTTTTTTAATCAGGGTTTAATTTTGAGAGAGGGATCTCGACATGATTGCAGTTACATCTACGACACACTGAAAATGACGATGCCCATATGACTTGGCCATCAACGAATACTTATGTAGGCCTCTGTCTTTACAGAGTTGAAGCCCGCCTTATTTTGCTCATCATATTCTCATGGGGAAATGCTGCCATCGATTAACAGACTTTCTCCATGATCAAATGTGTAAGTGTAATTTTACCGTCTATTTCATCATTGTTTCAGTAATACCCAGTCACGTTGTCCTACACCAGGCCAACCAGTCTTACCTCTATCCTCTTCCTGATGATCGCCAAGCCAGGATTATTCAAGTTCTGCTTTCAATACTTTGGTACGCCTCGGCGCGGGATCGAAACCGGGATCTATCACAAAGCCCCTGCAGTACCACGTGTCACTGGTCACCTATATGTGTACTCAGTGTTCCAGACTATAAGAGAGTCATCTAAAATCATGCTAATATTCATTCTCAGCATTCTAAACCGAAATCAATAATTTACACTTGCAGAAAATTAGGTTCTACGTCTGGAAGCAAAAAAATTTCAAACTAGTTTTATACAAAAGTTCCTTGTCGAACCACACTGATTGCATGCACATCCACTCTTGAATTTTTGGTTCTATAAGGAACCACAATTGGTTGGTTCTTTTATGAAAGGAATAAAATGTTCTAACATTGTAGGAAAAACCAATAGTTCTATTAGCTTTGACGAAGAGCAATATCAGATATATATAAAAAAGATATGAACTCATTGGATTTCATTTTACAGAAATTGCATTTATTATTCATCCATATAGAAATGAATTTCATGGAGCTTTTTTAACTATTGAAATGAATTTCATGGGGCTCTTTCAACTATTGATATTCTTGAACTATTGATTTGTGCTGAAATTACGAGACTCCCATGGGTTTCGAACAGGAATAATCCAGGATATTGACAGTAGGTATCAAGGAAAGGTAAAATCCAGATTCCGAATAATAGGGGGAATGATTTTCAGTGTTTGGATCTTGGACAGCAATTCCATGAAGTAAATATTCAAACAACTTTCGGGTCTACAGCTAACTGTCCTAAAGCATAACCTTCCGGATCGAACGTCATCTGTTCTTGACTAGACAAGGATCGGTAAATTTCATTGTGTGAAGGCGTTTGTGTGAATGGCACTCTGAAACGATACTGGATATATTTTTCAGGTATTGATATATATATATAGATATTAAATCTGTGTCATTGAGTGATTACTTAAGATTCCGCACACTTCCTTCTTTGCATTTCTGCTAAGAGCTAATAACAGCTCGTTTTGAAGGTGTGAGGTAAACTATCTGAGCTGCACGCCAACTCTAATTGGATTTTTTGTCATCAGTAGGTTGGGTGCTGGCTGAAACGACAGAGGTACCTACAACACACAACACATAAAATATTATTTCGTCATATATAGAAAACTATCTGTGTCATCGTAAACCAACAATTTCCTGATTTACGGTTACGTTGCATGTACCGTAATGTGTGCGCAGTTCCACAGTTGTCAATACGCGATAACAGTAATAATGAGGACATATGTCTTCAATCATCTGTGATCAGTCATGTGGCTCTGTTGACCATCCCAATCTAGATGATACAGTGGTTGGGTTAGAATACAGGACTTTCACATCAATAACCCTCAGACCACTTTTGTATGACACATGATAGATGTATGATAGCTATAGATAAGAAATATATGTTTCTATAACTGAAATGCAGGCGAGAATCGATCAATCAATTTCGTTGACGCCGGCAACACATCAAAATGTTCCAGTCAACAAGCCCTTATCACTGATATAGAAGTAACACAAACTAATTTAAAAGTCGCCACCTGGAGTATAATGTTATCTCACACTTCGACTTGGAGATATTAGTCCCCATCCCTTTCGGCCCCTAGCTCCAGTTCCATTGCAATTATATACATTGGGAGCGTCTCCGCCTGCAGAGTACCAATTCTAAAATCATACCACTACCCAGTTTATCAGCGGCACGGTCTGCTCCTAAATATATTTGAGTTATGGAAGGCACCAGCTCTTGCCAGATTGATATTGATATTTATCGCGAAACTTGACAAGCCTTTTAAAATGCTTGATCGATAGCTTTGCTGACGTTGCAGTTATGATCATGTTTCACCAAAGTTGATAGAAATCGCTCCATTCTTCAAATTATACAGCATATAATACAATGCGAGTTGTGGACAATCCATATTGATATTCAGATTGAAATACTAGTAGATGATATGTTACAATTTGGAACGTCTCTCTCGTTCGTAAATAATAGCATGCACATATGCAACTACATATTCCAAGATGACGACAAGAATATTGAATAATATTAAGGCCTACATACCTCTGTTTCATTAAATCTCTGTAAGCGTACTTTTCTCAAGACGTGAACCATTGCCACCTTGGCTTCAAGAAGAGCCAGTCTTGAAGCAATACACTTTCTGGGACCGTGTCCAAATGGAGTAAACAGGATTGGGTGTCGCTTATCCTTGGTTTCGGGTGCAAATCTAAAGAACATAATAAATATACGGACGCATTATTATGATGATTTGACTTTTCATGACATTATATTAAATCTATACCTGTTCTGAAACTCAATCGTGGGTTCCGTGAACGAGGCAGTGATGCTGTGTATTACTTTCCGTATAGCTTTAAATATTGTTTTTAATTAGCACCCTTCGTTTAAGAGCTCGCTTTATAGCTCTGTATGTTAACGCGTGTGTGTTTGCAATACTGCATGCTCTAGTATAAACTATTTGCTGTTAGATTGATTATCGGGTAACCAGTCAGTCATTCTTGGCCCACTTTTCAGGCATATTCATGTTTTGTTAAAGATAAATTTAGAAATCTATGTGTTCTCGCCTCCCCAGACTACAATATTGTCTCTGTTTAGTTAAGTGTCCAAGAAAACTTATTCCCGCACGCAAGAAAACGTATTTCGGCACGCAACACTGTTAACTGATAAATAACGTATAGCTATGTATGTCGAAGGACACTTTCAAGATTCCTGTGTATGTCGAAGGACACTTTCAAGATCACTGTTTTAATCAAACGATAACAATTCGCCTGTCACCTTTATATTAATCTACCATTTGTTGATTGACACCCTTGACAGACTGTTACTGTAACTCAGTAAACAGGTGTTGATTCGCTTGTCAATTGATCACTGTCACCCTTTTTCCCATATCTTCGCGATTCCACCCTCTTAACCTATCAGGCCTGGGGAGAGGGCACCATGTCCCCTTCAGCTAGCGAACTTCCTACAATTCTCAAACGACAATTCTATAACACTTACACCTATTACACACTGATAACCGTGCAATTATTAGACGATTTAGCACGGCTAAGAACTTTGTGATCTTGACACGCACAGGTGTTCACTCGGGACAATCCATTTCACAGGGCGAGTGATAAATGGCAGAACATATTCTCGTCTGCCTATACAATCCAATAAACAAATAGAATGGATACCCTGCAAGTAGGAACTTCAGTTTATTATAAAGACAGAAAATGTATAATCGCAGATATTTACAAACCAATTGGGACATACGAGTGTCACACAATAAGAAACATATCAACAGGAGAAACAAGACGTGCTTTCAAATACGTATTATCAAGCGGAGATGGAAGAGTTCATGAGAGACTCAGATGATGAATCTCTTCTTGCTGTTTTAAATGCAGACACAACAGTGTGATCAGCTGAACAAAGGTAGATTTTCCTCCGCTGATGATGAGAAATTAGGAGAGCTGGCTAACAAACGAAATGAAACAGGGACCGACAGGCAAACGAGATGGGGAATACGGATATTTAACCCTACCTGGCCGGGGAGGGGGGGGGGGGCACCCTGTTCTTTTTTGCGCCTATCTCCGGAAGGACAAACAATTGAGAGCTGAAACTTTTTAGATCACCATATTGGGGTCATTCGCCCTTGCCCTAAAATATAAACTTTCCCACGCTAACCGTGCGTAAAATAACGATTTAGCACGCCTATGAACACATTATGTCTTAAACATATTTGAAACTCCTGGAATTTATAGCGTAGAGTGTTGGGCATACTGTTCCCAAGCAGAGGATCATGAGTATATTAAATATGGTTGCCAAAAGTGTATGACTAAAAGGTTGCGTTTTCGTTGTTTTTCTCGAAATTTTGGTCCGTTGACATATAAAAATGCACAAAATTATTTTCACATCAAACAATGATTCACCAAGTTATTGCATAGATTTTCTATAGAAAATAGTACAAACAAAAAATTCTGAAAGTCTCATGGCAAAAACCTAGCCAAATTAAATAGAATATGACGTCCCTGTTACGTCATCAGGGCAATCATCTTTGATTCTTTTACAATTTCTGTTAGATCTTGACGCCAATATATATTGTGTGAAAGTTCTATCCCCTAGCCCAAGGAGAAGGATATAGTTTATAATAGTAGATCTGCTAGGTAAAAATATAAGCATAGAGCCCAGTCTTCTGTGGAAACATAATACATGCTTCTTTCTACCCCCCCCCCCCCCCCCCACACACACCCCAATTTTCCACTTTCATTATTTGACCAAAAAATCACTAAATGCACCTATCGATGCACCGGGGAATTGTTTTGTATAAAGAGTAGCCTCTACCTAATTTAATGAATGCGTTAAGCAGTAAAACGAAGTGTAAACTTCTACAACTACAAACACAGTTAACTGTTAAAAAATTTTCCGCAGACGCAAACTGTCGATGTAAGTTGAATTATCTACCCGTGTTGCATGAGTATCTTTACTGTAACCACTCATATAGGATATTGCTGATAGTCATATATTACAATAAGAATAGTCAAATATACTAGATACTGTATATAGAAAAATAATCTTGTCTCACCTGTCCGGATCGAAGACTTCTGGGTCTGGATAATTCTGGGGATTGTGATGAATACCATACACGGGTAGCATGACAACAGACCCCTTATCAATCAGGTAATCACCCAGTTTGGTGTCTGATACTGCCACACGACTTATACTGAAATATAATATTTCGATCTACTTGAGTGCTGTAGACGTTGCTAATTATACCAACATATCCATATGAAGATATGAGACAGCACATGAGATCGATGCGCGGAATTTAGTATGACGTAGTCTACTGTTAAATACAGTTCCGCTTGCTTGCACGGTGTGAGCAAACAAAAACAATATGATACTCTTGGCACTAAGCACCGAGCCTTGAGAATATGTCATATTACTTCTGGCATATAAGCCGAGCCTGACACAACTTAGTTTGTTCCTGGGCTGACTAATATGATTAGTAGGTACTCCATGTAGGAAGTCTACACATATTATTGTCCCCAAACGTGGATATTGTTTGCATTGGCTCGTGATTCTTACATGGTGTATGAACCATGTCTAGAGTGAAAATTGGAGGGATATGTAATAGGTGGGAAAAATTGACGACGTCTGGTGACTAAAAATCAACCATATGACTCTACAGGAAAGCATCCCTCGGCACCTTCCATTCAGACACGATAATACGGTGGCTTCTCGGACGTAGACTTTAATAGTACCTCAGCCGCGCTTTTAATACAGTTGTTCACGTAGAGACTATGAAATATCCACATGGCCCCTACCACCGGCTTAAGCAGAATTAAATATGCTATCTCGGGAGCTGTGATGACAGATCAGCTCAAACAAATAACTCATCTGATGCTAATGGATGAGCATCGTGGCAGCATGGATGTAATTCCCAGTAATGCAGCTACATATGAATTGCCCGAGCTAGCGCGTGACTGAATTGTGGCGTCACGTCTTCGCTCTTGCAGCCATTTTTCCTATCTCAGTCAGAGAAGGACGTTCTCTGAATTGTTCTCTTCGAACCTAGCCTACGGTGGGGATGTGTACTTTGTTATTGCACACCTATGCTATGAAATACTTCAATACTACTGTTACTTCAATCAGTGGTTGATCGGCTCAGGTGAGCATACAAGGCGAAGCGGCATGTGCCATTTCGAATTTACGAGTCACGGGCCGCTATGTAACTCCACGTAAATGAACTTGCACCGAGTTGGTTTCAATCGAACTCTGTTCGTTTACAATCGGTATTGTTTAATAATTGATGTCCATCCTCGTTTTTTTACAAACGGGGTAGGAAATTGGTTGTTCGTTGTTTCCCACACAAGGGCAATTTATATAGTACCTGCTGACGGTCATCCGGCAAACACAACCATTGGACAGGCTGCTAAAAATGTCATTCTTTTTTGTAAAGATACTTGATAAATCAGTGTCGGGTATATCTTGTAAAATCAGACGTTCGATTCTTGATATATACCAAACTGAGAACACAAATCTTGAAAATTACGGAAAAACTGACCGGAAATCGACTAATCTTCATTTTCGTCTGTTGTCATTCTTACCATGGGCTGGTCTTTGGGAAATAAAACTTAGCTGAAATATTCAACAAATCAGCGGAGAAAGGCAAAAGTTTCCTGAATACATTCGAGCAAACTAAGTAAGGCTTAGCGAAAAACTTTCGTGTAGCAGTCTCTAAAAGAGAGATAATTCACGACAAGGTGCATACATGTTACGCAATATAGCAATAAAGGTATGCTCCATCCGATGATATTTTCACAGCAAAAAGGTGAACAGAAACCGAGGATTTCAACTGTTGCCAAGACGATATCACTGTTCTGGTGAATATTATGCGATATTAACTAGCTTTAAAATGCTTCAGTACAGTTTGATCAATTCTGTGTCCAATGATACCTGGATATATTAGCGTGTGTTTCATGATTTCATCTCTCGGTCATGTACCGGTTATTTTCTCGTATGTGGCCATATCATATCTTTAATACTTCAAACTGAAGTTGACGAAACAGTCCCACTTGTGTCAATGTATTCTAGAATTTCGCAGTTTTTGTCTGTGGACATCGATAACTAGTCCGATGGTTGTTCCACCACTGGCACTGTAAAAAAAAGGACTGCTTGCGCTGATGGGCAAGATAGCCCCAACCTATATTCGTAATATTTATTAGGTGAGTATTCATCCGAACGATTATATTGTACTACTGTACACGAATGCCTAGTAAAATTTTGAAAACTTATGAGTATATTTTCGCCAAGAGTCGAACAATTCATTGAATTTACCTGTGAACATATCATGAGATTGTTCAGCATGCACACAAGCGTCTAGTCCGTCATTTATAATTCAGCCGTCGTCCATTAAAGAATATCCGCGTCCATAATCTAAAGACCTATTCCATATCCATATAACAGTATTAGCACCAAATTCAAAAAGACAATCATAGTATACATAAACATAGGCTAGTTTTGCATAACTCGGACACCACTTTTGTACCTAACCTTCCTCAGATTATTTTTAACAACATGAAAGTCATAAATAAATCACAGGATTGGTCAGAATTACTATTTAAAGAGGCGTTTGCAATGCAAAGCAACAAACCGCATTTAAATCATGGACTGAAAGCTTCAAAACAGTTATAGTCCGGGATGTTAGGGCATAAAAGGGACTGTTTGGTTCAGATTCTTCCAAAAGCACCAAATTTGGCCCATATGTCGCCCATACAATACCTTTTCGATTTTTGACGGGCGCCAAGGTAGTCGCCCCCTGGGGCCGCCATATTGGCGAAATTCATTATGGCCGCCACCGGGGTTAGAGATCAGGCGTATTTAAAACAATGAAATGGCTAGAATCATGAATAATACAACTTTTTAGTGGTTATCGGAGTCGGGGAATCTGATCCTGATCTTATTTCAACGATTTGAGGTCAGGGTCACCCTAAAGGTCATTTTTGGGTCAAATTCGTCATTTTTAGTGGTTTTTAGTCGAGATATACAAACTAACTCATTTTATCGATTTTCGGGGTTGAGTAACCCGAATCTGGCCATATTTTGACAATTTGAGGCAATATTGCATGTGAGGTTCACGACAGATGTCACCCGAAACAGAGATCAACCGGAGGTCAATTATAGGAAACACCAAAAGGACTAGAATCACAAATAATACCATAGGGCTTTGCGGCATCGGAGAATTAGATTCTGACCTTATTTTGACGATTTGAGGTCATGGTCATCTCATTTGAGAATTAAAGGTCAAAGATCAACAGTTGCTACTAAAAACAATCGAAACAAGATTATTCAGGAACAAATGTTACTAAAATACTTCGGAGATGACATCTGCTGACAAAATGCTATAACTATGCCGCTACGTGCAGTTAAATGTTTAAAATACAAAACAAAGACCGCTTAAGCAACAGTATACCAATGATTACTTTTACTACCTATGCATTCTGGCTTGCGCTCTATGATACCAGCAATAAATAATACTTGTCATCACCGCCCTCGTTATTAACGCACCCGCCTTCGCATTTGCAGAGGGTCATGTATCGGACATCGGCACAGTTGCATTTGCACCTTCCTGTGCATGCCTTGAGTCAGCCTCAGTGCATGAGAATGGAATATGCCATAGAAGTGTCAATGAGAGTGGTCCATAGCGGTTGCCATGTACTGGTGCAATCTTTGTGCCAGCTCCACTCACTGAAGTCAGGGATTCCCTGCTGGAGTGAAGCGACTCCAGTAGAAACTCGCTTCCAACAGGGCTCGCTTCACATGCTGCAAAAGCGCGGCTTGAGAGGTGGGATGTTTTCCAGCGATCTGGTTGCAGTAGTGAAGAGGTGATGCTTAGCCTCATTGACACCGGCTGCACCACATCCCTTGCTGTACATGAGTACGATGAAGCGATCTATAAGCTCCATATGCACGGACTCGAGAGTGTCAGGATCATGCGTGAGAGCCACTAGTGTGTCGGTGGGGACCGATATGCTTATACAGGCTGCCCAGGCGGTCTTTTTACCACATCCAAGAAACTGTGAAGTCGTCTTGCACCCCGTTAAGCTGTGAAAGAGAGGTAGTGCCACGGACTTTGACGGACCAAGATCGGAACAGATGGTTTGGACTGGAATGCCACAATACCTTTTCCTGAACCCCTAAAATCCCGAAGTATGAATGGATCAGCGGCTTCTTAAAAGATGTTAACAAAAAGGAGCCGTTCTCATTCATCAGCACACAGATGTCCAAGACTGACATGAACGGAAAGCTCCTTCTGTGTACCCGTTTTGAGTCCGTGTTCTTCAACAGGCGTTATGACCTCACAATACTTCAACCGTGCAACCATTCCGAGGCGGGCACTAGGGTCCTCCTGCATCTAGCACATGCCACGGAGGAGGGTCATACAACAGCCTATGTTCGCACGATGGACAGCGATGTCCGGTCTTTGAAGATCCTCGGTCTATCGGAACTCTTGGTGGACTTCGGTACTGGACAGAAATATTGTGACATTCAGTCCATACCGTTTGTTCCCATCTCGGTCCGTCAAATCCTTGGCACTACCCCTCTTCCACAGCGTTACTGGGTGCGACCCGACTTCACAGTTTCTTGATAGCGCAAGCCAGAAGACATAGATACTAATAATCATTGGTATATTGTTGCTAAAGCTGTCTTGTATGAATGTATTGTATTTCGAACATTTAAATACACATAGCGGCGTAGCGGCATAGCATAGAATAATATTCGTTCGATTGTTCTTAGTGGTAACTGTTGATCTTTGCACCTTTGAACTCAAAATGGGTTGACCTCAAATCTTCAAAATAAGATCAGAATCGGAGAATGCCACAAACCTCTATGGTATTATTTGTGGTTCTTTTGGTGTTATACCTACAATTGACCTCTGGTTCGGATGACCTCTATCGCGACTCTCAAATGAAATATTGCCCCGAATCGCCAAAATAAGGCAAGATTCGGGTTACTCAACCCTGGAAACCAATAGAATGAGGCAGTTTATATATCTTGCCCCAAAACCACTAATAATGGCGAATTTGTCCCCAAAATGCCCTTTAGGGTGACCTTGACGGGTTACCTTGACCTCAAATCGTTGAAATAAGATCACAATCAGATTCTCCGACCCCAAAAACCACTAAAAAGTGCTATTATTCACATTTCTAGCCCTTTTAGTTATTCAACTATAACCCGGGTGGCGACCATATTGAATTTCGCCGAATATGGCGGCCCTAGGGGGCGCCCGTCTTGGCGCCCGTCAAAAATCGAAATAGTATGGTATGGGCGACATATGGGCCAAATTTTGTGCTTTTGGAAGATTGTGAACCAAAAAATCCCTAACAGCCCCGACTATTAGCTTTGTTTGATTGATAAAACAATAAAATCTGACAAATGTATATTATATTGAACTGGCCACTTCCCTATGTATATACAAACGCGTGCCAGCCTTAATTGCGTCTTTGTTTATTGCCGTCACCGCTTACTGTTTAATCCCACATACTGTTGATCTCTTATATCATGTATCTTTTTATGTAATGCCACAACAGCTGTAACTGCTTTATTATGTAAAGCTAGTCAGTGGAAATTCTAATAACTGTGAAGAGATTGCAGATTCCATCGCTTCAGATCGGTTCAGATAATTAAAAAATAGTACAGAATGTATATCAGCCATTTGGAAATTCCATCGAAGATACTCTTAAAAACATGAGAAAATAAACCTGAGGTGTCTGGATGGTCTTGTATCAGGGAGATAACATGATCAATATCATTATATACTCATGGGGATAAATAACGTTCTAACCAGTCTAACTGATTCAAGAGAAGTTCAAACATTTCATCATCAAGAGAAGTTCAAACATTTCATCAATATAGGAACAGAATGTCTCCGGAACTTCGGTTTGTCATGACTCTTTCCAACGGAATAATAAGGCGTTATTTTGGTATGTTTTGTGTCTTCCATATGGGTTCAGATCAGTGATTTATCATTATCTGGAAGTGCCAGTAACCAAAATTTCAAGATCTTGCAAATCTCATTGAAAATTTACAAATCTATCTTATCTTGCATATACTCACATGAGCCCTGGACTGTGTAAGCGCAGTGCTTCTTGTACACACTGTTCCAGGTAAGTCATTTTGGATACGGATTCATATGTAGGATCAGCCTGGAAGACAGTTTTACTGATGAACATTATATTTTGATGATCTTACTTAGTAGGTGATAACTACGTAACAGAAACTTGGACGAGGACTTTGATCAGTCAGATATACAGGAGGTAGTCTTAGAAATTAAGATCATTTTCAAAAACATAATACAAGTCCACGTGCACCATTAACCGTATGTGGTTTGGGGGAGGAGGACATTATGTCCCGCAGCAACTACAACCCCCTCCCCCTTCACACACAACCCCCTGCCAAACTTTATCCGCCATTATTATCAGCGTCATTTTGATAACAATTCTCATAATGATAGGTGCAAGGAATCATGAAAAAGTTCAAAATCATAGCTGCCCTATCTGCCCTGTTTTCTATCTGCCCTGTCCATTTTATTTCTATTTTCCTTGCATTAAAGGGCATGATAGAGATTAATTTTGCCAAGACTAATTATTTTCCATCATATTAATTTAGTTTGTGAGAGAGAAAAAAAATAACAACAAAAAACAGTGAAATAAAATAGGCGAAAATAGCTTCTTTGAAGATGACGTCATCTTGGCGGTTATCTTGGGTTATTTTTACATTTTCTGGTAGAGCTTGGTCCAAATATATGATATAGAAGTGGTAGCGAATATAACAGGCTGGGACATCCTCCAACTCGCCCAGGCCTGAATGGCAGGGTTAAATATATAATTACAAGCAGTGTACTAACATTCAAACTTGGCTTTACTTACATCACCAATAATATCCTGTATCTCTTGGTAAGCTCTCTCCTGACATTTGGGATTCAAAGCCAAGCTATAAGACAGGTACTGTAAGGCTGAAGACGTGGTTTCATAACCAGCTAGGAAGAAGAGGAAGGCCTGTGCCACCAGTTCATCAGTAGTCAAGCCTTCAAACCAAGAGCACATGCAACAAATGAAGACATGGTGCATTTTCCGTTGCGTATATAAATACGCCATTTTCGGTAGGCTCCAGATGTATACACCGACTAGGAAATCATTTCAATTTCAGCGTGAAAATTTACCACAAATTATGAATTTGTCTTGCGTACACTATTTCGCGCCCCTGTTATTCGAAAATCACTAGATTCGATGTCTTGAAAATTTAGTCCGAGTGTGTCAATGTCAATCTTAGGCCAACCACCATCTCGTTCATAGCTAATATTTTATTTTTGAAAATCTAACCGCACCTAACTGAACCGAATCGTCGCCTTACCCAAATGACTCGGTCTCAAATAAATCAAACAATGCTGATAAGTAAAACGATTGATCCATGTTGTTGTTGTTATCAAACGCTAACGTACCACTGTATATATGATGCAGGAGTGTGGGCCGCCTGGCAACACTCAAAGCAATAGAAAGCTAAAATATCCCCCATTAAAATTCTCCCATCCGACCACCCGAATTCACTTGTTATCTCAATTGGGCCCAACCCTTCTCTGACAAAGAGAGCGTGCAAACTCCCGAATCGTCCATGCCCCGAAGTATTCCGAACCTCTGTTTTCGGGACCAAACCGGTTCGGGTTGATAATGATCGGAACTATAGGCGGAAAATCATGCAATCTCCTGGCATATACGGTTTGTTTCGACACGCCAGGCATTAACAGTCCCGGGCATATAGCTACCTCCCAACACCTTTCACCGTTTTCTTCTTGGCGAAGATCTTACTTCGCCCTGCTAGAATCCTTTCCTTCACAAGCAACCGCCGTTCTAGTGCAGCCAACGATTACTAAAATACGAGACTAAGACGTGAATTCTCCATGTTATAGTCACCATATGAGTGAAACAAACTTGAGTGTGACATTAAGCCAAATTCCCTCCCTCCCTTCTCCATGTTATATCATATGTATCAAAATCCGTAACATGCAGTTTGAAAAAGTTCACTGCTCCCTAAAAATACCCAACTTCAATAAAATGGTAACCATCCCATTATTCCAGCCTCGTTAACAGACTATCTATAATTAGATACAAACCCACTAAAAGTCTTACTCTACAGGTCAGCCTCATGGGACTGATCACCTTAATTCTCAAAAGCTACATGGCCGCAATAATTACAGTCACCTCATGGGACTGATCACTTTAGATCTCAAAAATATAATCCGCAGGCCAGCCTACCAGCTACTTGGCCGCAATAAATACGAGAACATCATTCATCCAACGCACGACTGGTATCCAGACTATAAATTGGCAGGCCAGCCTACCAGTAATCTAATTAAAATTAAATCCTATCTGCTAACCATTTGGATATTTCGCTTGTAGGATCTAACATGCTTGCAGTAACTCGCGGGTTAACCAATCCCGAGAACGCTTCATGGTGCTTTGAAGGGAACATTGATGACAAAGAATTTTTGGTTGGCTCAGCCGAATTAGCCGCGGTCCCGACATTGTGGCACCATAATACGGGATAGATATATGGACTGATCTTTAGTGTAAACATTGGAGTAAATGGACAGAGTGAACCTATCTCCTCTCCCCGACTTCAAATGGATGAGTCCAGATGCGACCATGATGTCATAATGCTATTAAATATCCATGGTATGCGCGCTCAGAACACCAAATTCAATTGAAATACGTAAGATCCTATAAGCGACATGTACGATTGGGGAGCATCGATAGGATGTTAATTTATTAAGATTGGCCTACCAGCTACATGGCCGCAATAAACTCTAGCACATCATATAGTCCACGACTGGAACAAGTCTCTAAACTACTAGCTGACTATAAAGACTATAAATTGGGCTCCCCATTCTCCCTCCCCTAATAATCTCAAGGCCCGCCTTCATCAGCGGCCAACAATTCCTAGTAGAGACAGAAACTACAGGGACGAATGTACGAGGAATCAGCGGTCTGCGTGAACTCAGCGCACACCCCCTCGCAAACGGCTACCCCACCAGTGAAACATCTGTATAGGAAGAACATGACCATAGCCACTACACCTCAACAGGTATCAAGCTCGCACCAAAAAAATCAATGAGCTCATAAATAGAAAAGTGTTGGGACCATAATCAAATAATGGAGCATTTATTCACTCCCGGCGTGGTGGCTATCTTGCCCCACCGGATTCACGGTAAATTATAACACGCGCTGCAAGATGACTGAGAGAACTCTCACCAGAGATCCATGACGAAGACATGAGATGGAGAAGGGCGCCCTTCTCCCTCAACCCCATGTCTCCGACATGGCTAACCGCAATACATGTTCTCATACAATATCTCCTCTAATTACAACACATATAAGGGAAGTGGGAAGAGGTGCCGACATACTGACTGCGTCACTGACTGACTTCACAGAATAGTCTTCTGGTTAACCTATTCTAAAGCACATACCAAGAATCTAACGATTCGTGATATGTGTTGTATCTCAGGTACGCTTTTATTGTACCTGTTCATGTGACAACTTGGATGATAATAACTCCATAAGTTAACTTCACCTCACATAGACTTCCATGAGCGTATCACACAGCTTAACTCACAGAGAAATTCACAACGAACACATTTATTAACTCTCAACAGGAGTCACACAGAAACACAATTAACGCACAGATCCACCACACAGCATCTTCATACACGCGAATTCTCGAACCACACAGCAACTATCCAACACAGGCGTCCAGCACCGGTTGCCTTACATAGAATAATTAAACACACCTATTTCATCACCACGCATCACACTCCCCCATAACGCACTACACGTATAACGTCGCAGCGCAAACCACAATGCTCGACACACACCGGAGATTCTCACACACTACACGTGCAACGCCGCAGCATAAACCAGTGTTCAACATACTCCGGAGTTTTCCACACACGCCACAACGCAAACCAGTACTCGACACACACCGGAGTTCTTCACACGCTACACCTACAACGCCGCAACAAAAAACAGTGTTCGACACACACCGGAGTTTTCCACACACTACACGTACAGCACCACAACACAAACCAGTGTTCGACACACACCGGAGTTCTTGTACACGTACAATGCCGCAGCGTAATTACAAGCGTCTGGTCCGTCATTCATAATTCAGCCGTCGTCCATTAGAGAATATCCGCGTCCATAATCCAAAGACCTATTCCATATTCTATATAACATTATTAGCACCACACTCAAAAAGACAATCATAGTATACATAAACATAGGCTTGTTCCCCGCAAGAGAGAAGCGGTCAACAGTTTTCAATGATGCCGGCAAGACATCGTGATGTTCCAAAAATATCAAATCCGTATCGCTGATCAGTATTCTTAAATCCATAATATTCGTTGTAAAGTCGTCATCTAAAGAATGATGTATCTCAGTCACGCTTTGATTGTGACTTCATATGAGTACCAGGAGGATCTTGAAGTACATGGGTTCATACGACCCCTAGCCCCGGGTTAAGCGGAATTAGACACAAGTGACGAAACGTAACGCCATAGATCTTGCACGCTACGTTCGTATTTTGCTATCAGCATGCGATATGTATCGCCAAATTTGAGAAAGCACAGTGTTCAACACACACCGGGGTCCTTTACACATTACACATACAACGCCGCAGCGTGAATGACAGTGTTCAACACACACCGAAGCTCTCCAACACACACGATAATTCTAGAACCACAAAAGTTCCGAATACACATTACAATACACAACACATTACCAACAATTTGGGTCTAGAACTCGCAGTGCTTCAAATGAACATCACGTACAACAAAACCAAATCATCTCCCCAAATCAGATAATTTCACATGGAAAATCAAAACCTCCATTCCACAATTCTTCAAATGAACATCATGTACAACAAAACCAAATCATCTCCCCAAATCAGAGAATTTCACATAGAAAAACCTCAATTCCACAATGCTTCAAATAAACATCGTGTAAAACAAAACCAAATGCAATACATCCTCCACTGCATACATGTGATGACACACATGAACATATCCCGACAAAGCTGTCACTGACAGAACAAATGGGAGCCCACATTAAACAAGTTACCACATAAAAACTCAAACTGCAAAAACCTTCATCTTCCCAACTACCAATACCCCATCTTCGAAATCCACAACACACCTATAGGCCACCCACCGGGACACGCCTTAAACCAGCTGCCCCATGTGATAAGCCCAACAAGCTACCCATAAAATATTCCCCCCCCCCCACTCATCTAAAATAGCTCACGTGGCCGGGTTCACGGCACGAGTAACCGAGTCGCGGTGATCGGAAGGGCCGCGACGGCCGATGGTGAGGAGACCTCTTATTTATCACTTCCCTTACTGTCTCACAAGCATCAGGAAAAGTTTCCTCAACTGCATCAACATTAACCACCCCCAAAAGACCAGCCGTTCCGTAGACTAAAGAGTAAAGCACACGCTGCAACAACTGGTCTGATGGCCAACAGTGTCCCGGGGAACAGCGTCTGTTATCATATCTTTTATCATTTCACCAAGGGCGGACACCTACCATTACAAAAATGTCCTACCTCAGTCAAAAGACAGGAGCCGGACACTCGTAACCAACGAACACCCCCAGCCTCCACACCACACATGGACTTCACCCCCACCAGGCCAGTCATCCCGTAGACAGCAGATTGATGAACAGGTTAGAACGACTGGAGAACGGGGGAGGTGTGTTTGGACCATGAGGTCAAGAAATATTCCATGGCGTCTACTTGACCAAGCCGAAGCCCATATGTCCTAACCTTCTCATGCACTTGGCCCACCTCTTTATCTAACTCCAATGACCACTTCTTACCCCCTTCAATTGTTTGTAGTGCTTTCTCTACTACCATTATCATATCAATGGGCCCCAAATCTGCCATGTCAACCGAAGTGGAATAATGTACGATATATGTAAACAAGTCAAACGAAATAAGAAATACCCAATCACAGTACAATCATATAATCAAACAATCAAACTTGAGTGTGACATTAAGCCAAATTCCCTCCCTCTTCCAATCAAATAAATTCAAAGACTCTCAGTGATTTTCTATTTCAGAGACTCACTAAAATAAATGAAAGACAAACCAAAGTGGAATGACATACGGTATATGCAAAGAAGTAAACAAAAAAAGAAATAAATCAAAATCCAATCAAATGTATTCAAAAATATATCAAAGGCGTTCAGTGAGTTCTCACTCCAGAAACTCACTGAAACAAACGAAAGACAGCCCACATCGGTGTCTCCTACAAAACACCAAATTTGATACCAAAAATAAATAATGGTGTCAACACTTCATAGCCAAAAAATGAACTAAATCTATAATCACAGCGTTTCAATCTATTCTAAGCATTCACCTACCAGGCCGAGAAACACTGATTGAAGAAAAGCAATGTCAAACACCTGGCAACCGGCAACAGTATAACTAAAAAACTCCCCCTTACCTCTCTGTTTCTCTTGCTGTATAATGAAAGTTTCCCGGAACATTTTGATTTTTTCTCTCTTCTGCAAATCCAAGAGAACAAAAACATCCAACACCATCTTATTAAAAAAACACACATCAAAATCAATTCAAACATAATCACACAAAGATAAAACACAAAAACATCCAACCTTGACAATACCAACAGGACAAGCCGTGCACAGGAAGACAACACAACAAATGACAATCTATACAGTACTACAAACTATGACATCACCAATCACAATCTACACAACAAGCCAGGCTACCGGTGCTCAAAATAAACAAATCTCCAATCAACACTGCCTCCCGTGCCTGGAGGGAATGCACCCTCGAATACAAATTAGACTTCAGATTGAACCAAACTGAGGAGTCCAAGCTCAAATGTAAACAAGAACCGGTCTGTACTATGGAGATGGTAAACATGTCAAAATTCAAACTCACTTACTCATTCACAACACAAAAATATATGTAAACTATTGGAAGGCTCTGATTGCGCTCGTATAATTTATGGAACAGCTTCAATTCTGGTTCAGCGGAAGTCAGAAACCGTTTGCGCACAACGGGTAAGTGCGTTGCGCAGTGCTAGATCGGAAACCGATGGGATGCAATATCGGAAACTGAATTATAACCAAACCATTCTATAAAGCCAATTTCCACGCATGAGGGAATCTCAAACCTGACATTTTATTTTGATTCAAGGAACCATTACTCTCCCCTTTCCCAGAATAATTCTAAATCTGCAACCAAAGCCAACAACCACCATTCGCTGACATGCTTCTCTCAAACCTCCATCACTCCCATAGTGTCCAACATCATGAACAACCTTCAGTCTGCCAATCAAAACCCTCACGGGTGAAAAATAGGCACGTTCCCATTGAATTAAGTTTAAGTGGAAAATTTTCTCAACTGACCCAAGAGAAAAGAGAGAACAAAAACTGGATTAATGCAGAAAATTCATCCGAATTTTACAAATTAGGGACCAACCGTTCAAGAAATATCTTGATACCCAAATAAAAAACGCGTTTCCCTTTTATCAGGATGAGGAAAACTTTAGCAGATAAAAAAGTCAACCGTTCTCAAATTAAATTGTGCCGCGAATAATCTGAGCATTTACTATTAATTCACAATTGTATTCCCCGTACAAACTCCTCACAAACGCCGGTATCAACTTTACTTCAGAATCTACTATCACACATTAACACAACCACATAGCAGAAATTTCTCACAAAAAAGTCAATCCACATAGCAAAAATCTCTCATACAAAAGTCAACCACAATAACAAAGTACTTAGACACCATCACACAGCAACACCTGGGGCGACAATGAAAAAAGACCTCCCTAAAATTCAAATTTCCACATATACTAGCTCTATATGATACACGATACAAATATTTGAAAATTGTATAGCTCTACCATGTTCAAATCGCATTCAATAAACAACTGAGTCAATTGCTTTTGCCAATCTATTGGTTACGAACGGTCAACATGTCACTACATACCGCGTTTATCACAGGACAATAATTCTGTATATACGGCGACGCCAAGTTCAATGAATGAATAGAATAAATACACTTTTTTCAAGAAATGTTGGCTATATACCAAAAATATATTTAATAGCACGGACCGAATTGAACACAACTAGTTTCTCAACGAAGCGCAGCGAAACGATCAACTGCTATGTCACACAAACCTATATGAATTGTCGATAGCGCCAAATTTATTACCGCGTAGGCCTTACTAATAACACAGCACGTCTATCACAGAGCAATAATACTGTATATACGGCGACGCCAAGTTCAATGAATGAATGCGATAGATACAGTTTTTCCAAGAAATGTTGACATGGTCAGCTAGCTATATACCAAACAAATATTTAATAGCACAGACCGGACTGAACACAACTAGTTTCCCAAAGAAGAAAGGCGAAACGATCAACCGCGATATCACACAAGCCTGTGTGCTCTCAATATTGCCAAATGTACTACTGCCTAGGCCAACCAGCCGGAACAAAGGAAAACCTGTTCTAAACTACCTTCTTCAATCAACAGCCTGTGAACCATGAAAGAATTTATACAGAATTGTCTACTAGAATGGCTCATATGTCAGGATAGCCTTCTTCCGGTAAAACAATTCAACATACAATCAACCTGTGGAAAGCCGGCCAAGAAAACAGGGAAGGTGGGGATGCGCGAACAAAGAGGAGAAATGACCGATTTCCATGCCGCGTTTGTTTACCGGAGTTCTATCGATTTCACAGGCATAAATAGGCTCTCAACCGTGAGAAAAAAATATTCTTTCACTTCTCACGCCAGTTGATATAGGAGTGTGCCCCACCTGGAAACACTCAAAACAATAGAAAGCTAAAATATCGCCCCATTAAAATTCTCCAATCCGACCACCCGAATTCACGTGTTATCTCAATTGGTTCCAACCCTTCTCTGACAAAGAGAGCGTGCAGACTCCAGAATCGTCCGTGCCCCGAAGTAATCCGAACCTCTATCTTCGGGACCAAACCGGTTCGGGTCGGAAATGATCGGAACTATAGCCGGAAAATCATGCAATCTCCTGGCATATACGGTTTGTTTCGATACGACAGGGATTAACAGTCCCGAGTATATATCTATCACTACAACATATACATGGAAAGACGACAGAAACCGCTTTCGACCGACTCAACTATCGGTTCTGTTAGTCTGAATAAGCTATCCCACAAACCCACGCGTCACCGATTACTGCAATCCCTCCCTAATCATTCGTGACATGAGCAGTTGACCTAGACCTCTAGACCTAGATTTGTGGAACAGCTTTTTCAGATAAATGATGGCGGGTGAGACCAACAGAACCGATAGTTGAGTCGTCTGTGATACCTACCGTTAGCCGCAGAAGTAATGGAATTTTTTTCACAATCTATCGACAGCTATGCAGAGAGGAGCCACTGCATAACTATGATGGGAGAAGACTTAGAACTTCCGTTGTCCTATCTTTAGAATCGGTCTAATATACAAGCGTCTAGTCCGTGATTCATTATACAGCCATCGTCCATTAAAGAATTTCTGCGTCCATAATCCAAAGACCTAATTCGTATAAAAGCATTAGCACCAAACTAAAAGAATAAATAATAGTATAAAAAATTGGGCTATTTTCCTGCAAGAGAGAAGCAGTCAACAGTTTTCAGTGATGTCAGCAAGACATCATGCTGTTCCAAAAATTTCAGATCCGTTTCTGTTTCTTTAAAAGCCGTTTCTGTCCTTTTCTTTCCATGTACATACAGTTTGGATTTATCACTTTGTAGGAACAAAGGAACCGACATAAACTTCAGTAACATTTCCTTGCCTCACTTGTTCCGCACAGAACAGAATGTCTGCTCCGAGTCTAGAAGGAACATTTGCCAAGACTTAAGAGAGGGAATCCGGCTTTTGACTTTTACTGACATTAACGAGATAAAATATTTTGATATACGTCTTCGGTTATTTCAATCCTGCACTGTGCCGCTGATTAACATGGCCAAGTATAGTAATTGTGAAGTGTAATATAGGCCAATCTTAACCCATCGTACGTTTCTTGGTCACTCTTGTGGAGATATTTGCCGGCGTAGTTTTCGTAGCTCCATTGGATACACAGTCTTCCGCTTCTGCATCCATGAGCAACTGAAGGAAATCTAATCTTTTCTGTAAAAAAAAAATCAAACTACACAAAAGGCTGAAAATAACAACTATCTCATTTTAGCCATTTTGTTCATTCTTAATTGTTTAGTTTTTTTCAGAAAACCAAATGTGTTCATTAACGGACAAAAGCTGTTTGTTGAATGCCTGAACTGTCGTCTGTATTTATCATGGTAATATGGTTTAGGATTGTAAAATTATATAAAAAATACTACGGCATAGTATACCCCATCTTCTTGACGCCTCTGTTCCACCGTCCTTTTAATGCTCTCCTCGAAAAATCGCACACTTTCATTCGGCCACACACCCACTGCAAATCTCTTCAAGGGTCGAGTTATAGTCGGGAAAAACACTACAAGCAAATCGTCACCATGTTATAACGGGCTCAGCAGAATATAGATGTCTTGATATTTTAGCTAATCTTATGAAGATAAAAATGCTCAAAACTTGGATGGACAGATTGAACAGTGTTGCGTGAATAACCTCGACGACGGCTGATTACAGAATGTCGAAATGACGCCTTTAGTGACTCATAGAATGTATAATAGATTCCGGATGCGGATTCGTTGGTTGAATTACAAATTGAAATAACTCATTTAGATGGTACATACGAATTTGCATGAGGGGTGAGTGAGTGAGTGAGTGAATACATGATTTAACGTCTCTTTCAAAACTTTTTTAGTCATATCGCGATCTTTGGTTTCTATTCCTTTCCACATCCGGAAACCTTATCGGTGGGTCCTATTCCTTTTCACATTCGAGAACCCGACGACAAGCTCTCTGAGGGGCTGAGACCTATTCTTACCATGATCTGGAGTGTGCACAACGGCACCCCAGGTCAATCCCTGGAAGCCCCACGGGACATAAGGTGTCGAATCTAAATCACACTGGGGAAGTTTGTTTCGGAAAATATGGAGAAGATTATCACATCCTTAACGATATTTTTAATCAAATGATTGACTAAAGAATCTACTTACATGCTGCAAAGCGCATTACATTCAACTTGAACTTGAAAATATTCTTCATGTGTTTGATAAACACATTATCTCGGTCTCTCTGGGAGTCAACACTAAGACCAAATGCTGTAGAGGCGATCACATCCATGGTGAAGGCACCATATAACCTGTAAACCACAGTTAAACAATTAGACATATATATATGTTTTCAAGGGTTGAAGTGGGTGTTTAAATATAGTCAATTTTGTGCAACTTTGGCTCTGGCTGGTCAAATCGTCATATTTTTGTCCCTTCGACAAAAAAACACTTTGGTCCCGCTCATCAATGCAACAAAAAAAATCTTGTCCCATCACGAGAAGCGGTTAAACAATTTTTGGTCCCTGCCCTAAATTAACTGGTCCCGCCCCTTGATAATTTTTGCCATCTCCCTTAAACTTCGAAAAAAAGAAACCACGAATTTCACCTAAATGACCCCTCCCCCATCATTAGGAGGAGGATGTTGAAGAACCTTACATTTGATGATACTCACTCCTTAACTGTTGCATTTTCTCCTTGTTTAACGCAGTCTGCAAAATTTTCACCCAATTGTTTTCCACACTCATTTACCAAACCAAACATCTAAAGACAAGGAAAAGGAATGGTATTGTACGATTAGTCAGAATAGTTCACTTCATTCCTATTTTACAACAATCCACTATAGGTCGGCCGATACCGACAACTTAAATCTGCTGACACAAGACACACATATAAATCAGAATGTAACCGAGCAAAACCCCAGCAAATATGTTAAGCATTCATTTTTTTTTATAATATAGACCATTTTGAAAAAGCGAAAGACTCGAATCTCGGCACTTTCGTTCTTCAGTTTTTTCTAAAACTGAGTAAATCGGTAAACTGGCAAAAAACAGTATACTTCGCTGAACTATACGGGATACGCGAAGGTAAAACTGTTGCCGAAATGGTCAAAAATAAAAAAATTATCAACAGAAAATTAATAACACAAGGCTATCCTATAGATAACAACTTCTTTATTGCTGGTAATAATCAAGGTAAATCGAGGTCTTTACCTTGCAATAAAGAAGTTGACCTTGCCCGTACTAGGGAAGGCTGCTCCATAGCAATAAATAAGTTGTTATCCATAGAACAACCTTGTGTTATATACGCCGACTTCGAAATGTCTATCAAAGAAAGAAAATTGATAATCTAAATTTTAAAAAGTTATTATGAATTAAAATAATACTATATTATTTCTTTTAAAAACCAATTAAGTCCTAACCAAATTAATAGTTTACGGTCACAATTATTGCTCTTAATAAATATATCAATTAAAGCATTTCCCAACATGGGCGACATTACGTAAACCCCCGTTTTCAGCATGACTGCCGTTTCTTTCACTGTATTTAGAATTTTTGACCACGTTAACGACAGTTTTATCCATGGTAACCTCCATGGTCCAGAAAAGTATAATATTCTCGCCAGTTTACCGATTTACTCCGTTTTAGAAAAAGCTGAAGAGTGCAAGTGCCGAAATTGGAGTCTTTCGCATTTTTTCAACAATTTTCGGCAGCCTATAATTGTTAAAATATCCATTACTTTTTCCTAGTCCTACCATAACATCTTTAAATGTTTTTAATGTTCTATATTAGAAAAACATGAATACTCACCATATTTGCTCGATTACGTTTTAGCGGAATTATCGTCAGGGCTACTATCAGCACTGGTATTGCAGGGTATATAATTGAAGGTAGCGCTCACCAACTTTAGTGAAACAAACAGAAACAAAGGGAAGATAGCAATCTTGTAAGTCTGTATGATGTTTAATAAATGAGCATCAGAGATGAATACTACAGTACAGGGGAGATATCTCTCGGCGACAAATGACATCAGCTATATCATTTCAGTAGAACCCTCTGTATATGCAGTACTGTAACCACTCGTCTATGACTACATAAACAGCTATACAAATTGTTACAATTTATATATTCCAACGAAGTAGGCTACAGATCGCAAATTGTCCGGTAATGAGTCAGTCAGGCAGTCAGTCAGTCCATCCAAATCCTTTCGTCGGCAAAATAAGGAGAACCGTTGACATTAGAACCTTGATTTTTGGCATAAACGTGCATTAGGGCATTGTTATCAGCAAGTTCTGATCTGAAATAATTCTGATTAAAATTAGATTTATAATTAACACTTACTCCTTGGAACAAACACAGAGAGAGGCTCTATCCGAGCCTTGTGGTTTTTAACAGTGATTTATATCCAAGCCCACTGAGATAAGGCTGGTTTCTACTCGTGCTGCTTGTCACATCAAATTACAGTGGGCGGTGTCCTCTAGGGTAACCCTTCACACTGCATACAGTCTCAGATATTCAGATTTTGCACAAGCACAATGAAGAAACACATAATAATTGCCCTCAGATATCTTGTTTATACTGCAGGTGGTGGATAAAGCTAAATATGATCCAATATACTTTTAGTAGGTATTATTACATATGTTCTAGTATTCTTGTGTCTTTTGGTAGAGCTAAATCAAGAACATTTAACCCCCCCCCGTGTGTGTGTTTAAATATTTGGCTTCATCAGTGCATACATGTATGAGGGTGTCACAGGTGAATATAAGTCTTTAATAATTTCCTCATTGTTTTTTAATATTTCCTCCAAGTACAGGTAGTACAAGTCTGTAGTTATTTCTAGGCAATGTAGAAATATTAATATACACATAAACAAACTGTTGAGTTGAACTCCCAAAACAGCCATGTATACATGTGCACGTTTGATGTATTTATTTTACTGATATGTTTCAATGCTGTTTTTTATTGAAGTCAAATCACCCACTATTAATTCGCCCCCATCACAACCCTCCTGTATAGCAGATACTGTAGTATCTTATTGCATGCCTGTCAACTACCCTGGAACATTTCCTAGCTTAGACATAAACAGCCCGCTAAACATGCCATCAAATGTGATATGGCTGGGAGTACAAGAATGTGCGGTGTATTTTCTGTGGACTGATCCATTTTGATTCCTTGATTAGGGGATACAGAATCACTGCCACGGAGTGTGTTGGTATGTCACAGCAATTCCGATTCACACAACGAAGCTGAGGTGGTTTAACGTTTATCAATGAAGAAAATCACCGATCAACCGCCATAGAATATAATGTGAAACAAGAAAACCGGAATAGTACATTCATCAGATTGCCGATGCCCAAAATGTGTTGTCTCATATATCTAGATAACAACGTGATGTAGAGACGCTATTTATTCGTCCTTGTACCGGTTATGCCAGGAGAATGACATAGAATCATTATTATCTTGTGCATAGAAGGTGTTGGTCTTGAGTTGAATTACCGTAAACTACATAAATGCTACCTTTCTACTATAGTACTATATATAAAAATTTGTTGTATTGTTGGGAAAATAATGTGATTCAAAAAGTTGTTTTGATCCTGTACAAGGGCACTGAAAACCATTAAAGAGATGTAAATGTATTTTCACACGTAAAGCTTGAAATCTACTGAACCTATATTATTCAATCTGTTTCCTTTAATTAAAAAATTGTAAAATTAAATCGGCGATCGTTATTTATTTTGGAATGAAGGCGCATTAGGAGACCGTTACCAACAAGTTCTGAGCTGACCTACTTTTGATGAAAATTTCTGGTGATTTTTGATGAAAATCACTGGCGATTCTGACTTGGGCGGTGCCCATCTTAATATAGGCAGGGTTTCAACTCGGGGTGGGGATTTCCAAGAGTTCAGTTCGCGTTCGAGTCCTAATGCCTACTGTACTTCGTAGGTCCTGTGACGTTAGTCACACTGCCATGTGATGATAATGCTCACATAAATACCAGATATGATAGAGTATCGTTGTCAAATCCTGCTCTCTCTGAGCTACTGAACTGCCGCTCTTTATATATCTGACAGACGGACCGCGTTAGCATGAGGGTGCACTCCATGGATGCAACTTAAAAAATTCAACTTCAACTTAAAACGGCAAAAAAAGTGGGGTCAACCTGCCCGTTTTTTGTCAGATTTTCTTCCCGTAAATGAGTCCCGATCAGCGTGTAGACGAAGTCAACCATCGATCTGTACGTACTCATTTGCAGAGTTGATAATGCTGAATAGGATGGTATAGATATAAGCTATAAAGAAGACAAGAAGAATTATGATATAGCAGAACACGGGCAGTCTATCGTATTATGAAATTAGATCGGGGCCATTACTACGAAACTGTGGAGGGCCACCTGAATGAGACCATCTTCGGGAGTAAGTTTACCACTTCGGGATGTGGTCGCTCCATATTTGGAAATAGTCGGAAAACTAGTTTCCAAATATAGTCATTTACGTGACAAGCAATTTGGTTGTTACAGGAAAAACAAAGTTATAGGACAGGCCAGTTTGAAACGCATGGCGATAGATTTGTTATAATATGGATTACAACACATATAAGGGAAGTGGGAAGAGGTGCCGACATACTGACTGCGTCACATGACTGCACAGAATAGTCTTCTGGTTAACTTATTCTAAAGCACATACCAAGAATCTAACGATCCTTGAAATGTGTTGTATCTCAGGTACGCTTTTATTGTACCTGTTCATGTGGCAACTTGGATGATATGACCACGCGGCCCCTAGCACCGACATAAGCGGTATTAGATACAAACCCAGAGAGCTATGATGGAAATCCTCTGACAACTCGTATATTGGTAATTGGTGGGCTGTTTCGCTGTGACAACTCGTACACTGGAGATTGGTGAGCTGCATCGTCGTCAGATGAAAATGACGGCATTTAACACAAAAGACTATTCTGTAAGGCCCGATGTCGACCCAGCATCAACTTCCCACAAATATCAACGTATATCAAAGACAAAAAGGTCTGTAGAGGGGGCGGGCCTCGGGGACGAAACGTCCACCAGCAGAATCTCGCCATATAAGGTCAAAATTACAACACATATAAGGGAAATGGGAAGAGGTGCCGACATACTGACAGAGCCACATGACTTCACAGTATAGTCTTCCGGCTAACCTATTCTAAAGTACATATCAAGAATCTAACGATTCGTGATATATGTTGTGTACCTCAGGTACGCTTTTATTGCACCTGTTCATGTGGCAACTTGGATGAGATGTCCACACGGCCCCTAGCACCGGCATAAGCGGTATTAGATACAAACCTAGAGAGCTATGATGGAAATGCTCTGACAACTCGTATATTGGTAATTGGTGAGCTGTTTCGCTGTGACAACTCGTACACTGGAGATTGGTGAGCTGTATCGTCGTCAGATGAAAATGACGGCATTTAACACAAAAGACTAGTCTGTAAGGCCCGGTGTCGACCCAGCATCAACTTCCCACAAATGCCAACATATATCAAAGACCAAAAGGTCCAATATGCTTTCAGTATAGAATCATGTTGAGAAATTTCTTCCCATTCAGGACGTCTACCCGATTCGTTTCATTCCAAGACGGTATTCAAAATACAATTCTCAACTTTTGATTTATGAAGTTCGTCCTTATTCATATGATGGATCCAATCAGATGTATTGTGTTCAGTAGATGAGTTATCACCAGACACATTTGGGCATTCCTGAACAGAGTTCCGTTCCCTTCCACTTTCTTGCTGTCTGTCACAGTAGCTACAGGAAGTACAGGGTCGCCTTGACAACCCGTCAACATTGCCATGCTGCTTACCAGCCCGGTGTTTGATCTCCAAGTCATATGATGGCAGTATCTCAATCCATCGAGCAATTTGTCCCTCTGGATTTTCGAAGTTTAACAACCAGCGTAAAGTTCCACGGCCTGTTCTTACAGTAAAGGCTGTCCCATACAAGTAATGATAGAACTTCTTCACAGCTTCAACAATGACATGATTGGCCTTCTTGTCACACAGTATTGTCTCCCTGTTTTTGAGAGTGACCGACTGAAATATATAATGACACATTCTTTGCCTTCTTGTATCTGGGATAGAACAGCCCCGATGCCAAAATCACTGGCATCAGTATCTAATATGAAAGGTTTATCTGTTCTTGGGTATCCCAGTATTGATGACGACGTGAGGCATCTTTTCAATGTTTTGAAAGCCTCGTCACATTCCATGCTCCAGTGAAAAGAATTTGTCTCTTCGGTCAACGTATTCAGAAGTCTGGCAATGTCTGCGAAGTTCTGGATGAGCTTTCGATAGTATGAGCAGGTTCCAAGAAAACTGCGAATGTCATGAACAGTTTGCGGTTGTGGCTGCAGTTTTAGCAGGATCTGTAGCAATGCCAGACGCTCAGACCACATGTCCCAGGAATACAACCTTCTTTTGAAAAAGATTGCACTTCTGTTTGGACATTTTCATGCCTGCTCTTTCGATACGTTTAGACACTTCCTCTAAACGATCAATATGGATTTCAAAATCTTCGGAGAATACAATGATGTCATCAATGTAAATTAAGAGTTGCTTCCATACAGGCCAGCTAGAAGATACTCCATCTAACGCTCAAACGCGGATGGAGCATTGCACATACCAAAAGGAATTCTGCGGAACTGGAAAAATACGTCGATGCAAAGGCAGTCTTCGCTTTATCATCGGAGTGAACTTCCACCGGCCAATATTCACAGACTAGATCAAGTGTACTAAACCACTTTGAGCTATGTAAAGCGTCAAGTGATTTATCAATCCTTGGAAGCAGATATGAATCCTTCACTGTCTGTAATCAATACAGGAACGATAAGAATTTCTTCTTCTTTACTAACACCACTGGGGAGGCCCATAGGCTTTTGGAAGGTTCAATGATACCATCCTCCAACATTCGTTTAACCTCCTTTGCGACCACATGCTGTCTACTGAAGGGTAAACGTCTGGAAGCTTGCTTAACAGGAGCTGCATTGCCAGTACTGATCCGATGTTAGACCACGAATGTTTTCCCCAACTCACTTTTAGACTTAGCAAAAATAGTCTGGTAACGTGAAAGTAAATGTTTCATTTTAGACCGTTGTTTGTCATTCAGATTCACCCGAGATGGCTCCCATAATGACAACAAATGTTCAGGTAAAACTGTATCCTGATTTAAACTGGATTCAATCGTTTAAACCTTTCCAGGAATAGTCTGGTCACCAATCTCATCTGCAATATCAACTGCATTGACAGACTCGCATGTTGCTGCTGACGTAAATTTGTATAAAATCTTTTGTCATTACCATCATTTCACTCACTGGGTGAAATGTGCCAGTTTCCGAATTTGGAAACAGGGCGGAAACTGGGTGGAAACAACCGGATTCCATCCAGTTTCCGCTCAGTTTCCGCATAGTTTCCAAATTGTAAACTGGACAGATACAAGATGGAAACTGCACGGAAACCATGGAGCACCCCATGGAGCACCCCAAGCGGAAACTGAGCGGAACCCAGGATTCCGGAGGTGCGGAATAGTGGACGTGTTACAGTTTCCAAGCTGTTTCCGCCAAGATTCCGCAGCGGAAATTATGCGGAATCTGGGCCGGAAACAGGATTGAAACCGGTTGGAAACTGTAACACTCTGTTGGTTTCCGCACTGGAAACAGCGCGGAAACGGGCTGGAAATATGAAATATCCAAATAGAGCTGTGCGGAAAATAAGCGGAAACAGGTTGGAAACAGACCGTGCTTAAAAGGTTTCCAATCAGTTTCCGCCTAGTTTCCGACTAAGTTTCCAAATTGTAAAACTGGACAGAAACAAGACAGAAACTGGGCAGAAACCATGCAGCATGCCAAGCGGAAACTGGTTGGAAACAGACCGTGCTTAAAAGGTTTCCAACCAGTTTCCGCCTAGTTTCCGACTAAGTTTCCAAATTGTAAACTGAACAGAAACAAGACAGAAGCTGGGCGGAAACCATGGAGCATGCCAAGCGGAAACTGAGCGGAAACAGGTTGGAAACAGACCGTGCTTAAAAGGTTTCCAACCAGTTTCCGCCTAGTTTCCGACTAAGTTTCCAAATTGTAAACTGGACAGATACAAGATGGAAACTGCACGGAAACCATGGAGCATGCCAAGCAGAAACTGAGCGGAAACAGGTTGGAAACAGACCGTGCTTAAAAGGTTTCCAACCAGTTTCCGCCTACTTTCCGACTAAGTTTCCAAATTGTAAACTGGACAGAAACAAGACAGAAACTGGGCGGAAACCATGGAGCATGCCAAGCGGAAACTGAGCGGAAACAGGTTGGAAACAGACCGTGCTTAAAAGGTTTCCAACCAGTTTCCGACTAAGTTTCCAAATTGTAAACTGGACAGAAACAAGACAGAAACTGGGCGGAAACCATGGAGCATGCCAAGCGGAAACTGAGCGGAAACAGGTTGGAAACAGACCGTGCTTAAAAGGTTTCCAACCAGTTTCCGCCTAGTTTCCGACTAAGTTTCCAAATTGTAAACTGGACAGAAACAAGACAGAAACTGGGCGGAAACCATGGAGCATGCCAAGCGGAAACTGAGCGGAAACAGGTTGGAAACAGACCGTGCTTAAAAGGTTTCCAACCAGTTTCCGCCTAGTTTCCGACTAAGTTTCCAAATTGTAAACTGGACAGAAACTGGCGGAAACCATGGAGCATGCCAAGCGGAAACTGAGCGGAACCCAGGATTCCGGAGGTGCGGAATAGTGGACGTGTTACAGTTCCCAAGCTGTTTCCGCCAAGATTCCGCAGCGGAAATTATGTGGAAAGTGGGCCGGAAACAGGATTGAAACTGGTTGGAAACTGTAACACTCTGTTGGTTTCCGCAATAGAAACAGAGCGGAAACAGGCTGGAAACATGAAATACCTATGAGCGGTGCGGAAAATAAGCGGAAACCGGTTGGAAACAGACCGTGCTTAAAAGGTTTCCAACCAGTTTCCGCCTTGTTTCTGACCAAGTTTCCAAATTGTAAACTGGTCAGAAACAAGATGGAAACCTTACGTAAACTGATGTGTGCCAATGCGGAAACGGAGCGGAATCCAGGGTGCGCAATATGAACTTGTTACAGTTTCCAATCAGTTTCCGCCAAGATTCCGCAGGAAACCAACTGGTTTATAGGCGGAAACTGAGCGGAAACTGGTTGGAAACAGTAACGCTTTGCTGGTTTCCACACTGGAAACTAAGCGGAATCACAGCAGAAACAGGTGATGCACTACCATTTTCCATCAGGTTTCCATCCAGTTTCCACCCCCTTTTCTACAAAGGAAATTAACTGGATTACAGGCTGAAATGAAGTGGAAACTGGTTGGAAACCGTAACGCTCTGCTGGTTTCTGTACTGGAAACGACGCGGAAACACAGCAGAAACAGCTGAAGAACTACAATTTTCCAGCAGGTTTCCATCCAGTTTCCGTGCCCTTTTCTACATAAAAAATTAACTGGATTACAGGCGGAAATGGAGTGGAAACTAACGGAAGACTATTATATTCAACTTATGTTAGTTTATACAAAAGAAAAGTCAGTGGTAAAATGTTCAATATATATTTACATTCAGATTGGTATACAGTTCTTTGATCCTGAAATATCAGTGCATTGGAGAATAAGATGTCAAACCAACAACTTAACAATGGATGATTCTGGAGCCATTCTGCTCTAATGTCAACACATTAAACCAAATACTTTAATAAAACAGTCCATGAACAAGTGTAATTTTCAGTCCATCAAACGCAACATGGGTGTAATATGAAACGGTGGTACCCTTAAGCTTTGTTGCCACAGTTTACATGTAGGACATATCAAGAACAAACTTCCCGAAGGCGGGGTAAATAGTAGCCGTACAAGATCTGGGTGACAGACCTATCTCATTACACAGCTGCTCAGAAAGATTTTTTTAGTTACTAAGATTGCTACAGTATTACTGGTTTTGCACTGTAGCAAAGAATTGCAGACAAACCACTGTAATTGTATACACAACTGCAATTCAATATACACATGTACATGTAATCCATCTCTGTTCGTAGGTTATTCCAGTTTCATATTTCTACAACCTCGCCACCAGGGGTCGCTTCCGTCGCAGGAAAATGGCCGCACTTCATCTGACCCCTGGTAACACGGTCGTTCGATTTGCCAAGATTCTTGGTCCCGTGATCCTTTGCGAAATGTCAAACAACAACAACACCGACATAACGTCATAATTGAAAATTAATCGCAACAATACAAACAGACGACGTCACGTCTCAAACGCGTCCCTAAGACCTGTGTGACGTCGGGTCACATGCATGATCTCCACAGATACGTCTACGTTATGTTCCATGTTCTATGCGTTCGTGCATTATCCAATGGGAAGCTGTAATGCTGACCGTGCAACCAGAGTCTGTAGGGAGAACAGGACCGGATGACTGGATTCGAGATTGATATTTCTAGTGGTCCTTTCACTTTGTAATATTTTCCCGTGTTCACTGAAGTCCAAGTAATCATTTTCACTTCACTTGGAGCAACTGGCACCTGCAGGATAACATCTTTATAGCACCTCTCTTCGCTTATTGGTCTATCAGGGTAAACAGATGTCAGGATCACCAAGGGGAATGTTACTTGCTCGTCTTCTTCTGTACTTCTCAACAACATTCTGTAAAAATCAAAAGTTTTATTAAGGTGAGTCAGAGTGAAAACTAAATAGAAATGGTCTATAACGCCAGGCTATGCAAAACTGGTAATTCATGAGGAAGTGGATGGGAAAGTTGACATCATATTCTGGCTGTCAGACCTAGGCTTCTAATAAAGCTCTGCAAATGACAAGATACTGATATTGCATGCCCTGTAAAATTTGTCCTTCAAAAATGCAATACAATTCAACAAGGGATACATAGTGAATCCTCTGATGTTTCATATGGCCCGTGGAGCAGACTCTGTAATGAAATAGCATATGTAAAATAAACATAACCATGTAATGAGATGGCAGAAGGTGCCATCCATGAAGTACGTACTCCAAAGATAGTGCCGTGGCACTGTAGCTCATCTGAATGTAGCTGGAGAAAGTGGCTTAAGATGTTTTTCACCACAGAAAGAGCTGCAACATGAGAACTAGCAGTGAAAAGAAAATCCAAAATGGCGACCAGGCAGCCATAATAATTAATTATGCAAATCAGGTCAAAGCTGCATAACTAGACCGCACGGGAGACCTATGTATCAATTTTGAGATTGAGAAGGTCATGAAAACTAGCAATAACAAGAAAGTCCAGGATGGTCACCAGGCAGTCATATATTGAATATGCAAATCAGGTTGAAAAACATATGTTGCATGATTAGGCTCCCAGCAGAACCTGTGTATCAAATTTGAGAAAGAACTCTTCAGTATAACCCGAGAGTTATAGTGAGAACAAGCCTTTGTGCAGAAATACAAGATGGCGGTCAGACAGCCATATTACATATGCAAATGAGGTCAAAAAACATATGTTGCAAAACTAGACTCTGACCGGAACCTGTGTACCAAATTTGATTCTGCACGTCCGGAGAACTAGCGATAACAAGAAAGTCCAAGATGGCCACCATGCAGCCATATTCGATCAGCAAATGAGGTCGAAAGACATATGTTGCATAACTAGCCCCAAGCGAATCCTGCGTATCAAACTTCAGAAAGATCCGTTCAGTAGAACCTGAGAACTAGCGATGACAAGCTTTTATTCTGAATTGGAAATGGTTTTGAATCAAGTACACTGGAAAAAATTTCTGAAATCCGACCATCAATGGATTCCGTATTTTATTTCGAGACCCCCCCCAGCAGACACCACACTAGGTTGCATTACTTGCTTGCACATGTACTTACTGTTGTACAATGACAGAATTTACAAGGATAGAATTTACGTAAACTGCATTATTTTTCAATTAAATCTGATTAAAATATTATCATTATTTGATCTGTGTAGTGTCATGGTTTTAGCAGATCGGAAAGAAAACACCTACAGTAAACATTCTAATTATTTCCATCACCGGAAGTGGCTTCAAAACAGCTTTTTTAAATATAGATTTAACTAGCAACAGGTTACTTTTGTTCAGTTCTATCTATTCTTTAACCCGTTCTGTACCGTACCGGTACTTGAGTTCTGGTAGAAAATAATTCAAGGAATTGTTGCAGATTTCTCATTCATGGGAACATAGATTTCTGGACTTTTAGCACAATGTTATACATTTTTGGAAAGCTCAGACTTCGGGCTTTCCGCGAATCAGACCAACTGTTGCAAGTTGTATAAATTACTGGATGACACCACGATTATATTCCTAGTTAGAAATGCCTCAAATAGCTGGTACAGAAAGGGTTTAAGTTCATACCATTAAAGATTGCCTACTATAATCTGCTCCAACCATCTCAATTTAGAAATTTGTCTCGGCAATAATTTCACACAGCCAAAATGTTCACCATTTATCATAATGTTAAAACTTGCTGAGGCATACCAAATCTGCCTCGACATTCACCTCAGCAATTTCCTTTTGCTGAGGCGAATTGAGTGGGCTACTGCTCTCTCAAGAATGAACCTGAAAGATCCACTTCCTGTGATTGAATTATTAGAAGACTTACGTATATAGATAATATAGGCCTACCATCCAAACTCCAGTCTGAACAAACGATGCACGGGATTGCTCCTCGATCTAAAAACCAAAGGAAAAGAGTCATCCTGTGTTTTTTTCTCATTGAAAGGACACCTGACTGGGTATCATTCGTCTGATTTCTGCTAGTGTTTTCTTTTCTGTTAAAGACGTAAAAATAGAGATGTCCAATACAGGCGAATGTTATACATTAATCATGATGTCATAATTCAAGTCACTGAAACTATACAGATATTATGGCTGCTCTAGTAAAACTTTAATCATATTCAAAATGTCAACATACATGTACTATTACTGAACTCGGACTGGACGGATCCGATTTTCTATGATATGAACTAGGCCTACTTAAAATGCATAAAGGTTACATGTACATGTATACGTGTAAGCAACCTATCATAAAAGAAGCTATATGGCAGATCCATGGCTGACTATTTTGATTTTCATACCGGTACATGTTCAGCAGGTTTTGAATTTACATATAAATGTGACTTGCCATGCTTGTAGCATCAGTCTGTCAGTAATACCTGGCTGAAAACCCCTCCACGGATGTACCACCTCTTCATTTCTCCACCACATTCCTAAAATACGGAATGAAAAAAGGAATATACGTTGAAGAAATTCATGTATGTTGGGCAGATTTAATCTACCACATATAAACATGGTAAACCTGAAAGTGATCATCTGACATGATCTCCAGTCATCAATGGCAACTGTATGTGACGACCAATATCAACAGTATAGGAAATGAATACCAACAACACTCTGTCAGCAGTGTAAAGCTGTGTTGTGTTCCTGGAATCCTAGCCTGCTTTACAAACTGCTCCAAACTTTATACATGACCATGGGCCTATTCCAGACTTTCTTTTCAATAAAAAATTAACCCAGAAAGATTAAGAAAATGAAAAAAAAAATACTCATCAACATCGGTTTACCCAGTGATGTTAACGGATGCATGAGCTGTAATGGCACTGCTGTACCAGTGAAACATGGAACAGTTCCTGAAGCCGACTAGGGATCATCTGAAATTAACATTACACATGTGTCACATACATTTTACTTTCACCACACGAGGCCAAATTATGCAGGAGGCAAGCTACATACCGGTATTAAAAAATATATTCTGACAAGATCAGAGATTATGGAATAATTCTAAAGAATAATTTACTATTTGCATATATTGTAAATCATGTCTGGAGAGAGGGCTTCCAGTCTCACATGTGCTAGCCTACCCGATACGGGTTTCACAATGTTAAAATGACGTGACGTTGCGACATCGAGAGGAGCATACTGTATGTTATAACATGTGGCATGTATGGGAGCCCATGACGTGACGTTACCTTGAGAATGATAGAACAAATGATGGATCTTCTCGCAATTTCTTGATCATAGCTCTGCAAGCAGTCTGGAATATTAAATATGAGATTGACCTCATTGAAAGAAAAACATTGAAAATTTCTCTAATTATTTATAGGCAGACCATGGGGGGGGATATTATCATTTTGGACCAAAAGTATTTGTTCCAGGAGGCAAATGAGGCAATATTTTTGTAATAGAAAGGAGTTTTTTGGCATCAAGTGGGATCTGACAGTTTACGAAAGCTTTTGAACTGTAATCCTCAGCTATATCCGCTTTGAAGTGAGAAATACACCAATAAATGA
>JAVTVY010007822.1:0-47356 GCA_036873755.1 Hanleya hanleyi
ATGTTAGGATTCTGTTTCATCCGTTGTAATACCAGGCCAGCTTGTTTCTTGAACGAGGCAGGTACACTCTTCAGCACTTCGTCTTCCACCCACTGTGGAGCTGTGGAAGGTACCCCACCCGGCTGTTGCAACGGTGCTGAGGTCGGCGGTGTGTCACGTGGTGATGGTGGTGGTGGTGGAGCAGAGAGGGTTTTGTATTGGTCCATGAATGTCATGTACCGCTGAAGCGTTTCATTGTACCGTTGTACTTTCTCACTATCGCTTAACCCAGGTCTCTGTAAGATCTGTTGCATCTCTCCATCGAGGGTGTTTATCGTCTTCACCGTAGAAGGGACAGGGTAGGGCGAGTGGAGGTTTTGAAGGAGCCGAGGTTCGACGAGGACCATTTCTTTCGTGTGGTTCATTGTCGGCCGAAGAGTCCACCCAATACTGGACCCAACACGGAAGCGGCCAACGGTGCTAAGATAGCCCCGAGAAAGCCGCCTTGCTGTAACACCTTTTTCTTTTGTGTTTGAGACACTCGCTTCTGGACTAAGGTTCTTAGACCTGTCTTATGCTTGGCCAACTTGGTCTTCTGAGCCGGAGTCAGCGGTACGTTGCCTTTTAAGATATTGAGTCCAATCTCGCACAGACAGCACACGAGAGCAGGGTCCGCACCGCGTACAATGGTTCGGACTAACTCGGGTGGGGCCGTCTTCAATACACGGAGCGGGGGAGCGTGCTTCCGTACTCGCGCAGACATCCTGTACAACTAATGCTAAAACCCACAACTCTGCTCTTTTTATCTACTTCAGAGAACACAACCCTGCTGTGGTATTCATTCTTTTTTATTATCCCCATCATCAAAACACACACACACACACACACACCCCAGCTGGGGGAGCCACTGTAGGTGTGTTTACATTATTTTTGCATGTACACGTGGTGAGTCTCTCCGGGAAAGATGCCGGTCCGTAGTCGAAGGTGGTCGGGGGTGGTTTGCTTCAGGTCGAAGAGCATATACCCGTGCTGAGGGGTTGTGGCATCTTTAAAGGCTTCCAATGCAAACGGTGTGCGGCCGGGATACATCTGTCTCGCCAGGTGCAGCAGTTGAGTGGTATCTCTCGGGGTTTTGAAGACCACCATGTAGTGGGCATTTAAGCTGATGTTCCGATGTTCTTTGTTTTTTACTGAACAGATTCTGCACAATGTAGATGATGCTGAGCCGTCGATGGTGGCTGCCTTTCGTAAAGAGTTGGGTGACCCGCGCATCCGTCTCCGCCATGAGATCATCCAGAACCACCAAGGTGTCGGGTTCCAAATCGGCCAGGTTAGGTAGGCCTTCCACGAACGTGATGTGGGGCATTGCTGCATACGCTTCCTGCCATTCTCCGTAACACCACGCGACTCTGGCAATGGGTGGAGTGATCATGCTGTCGGCGTGTTGAAGGAGCTTCCTGACGAAGTGCGTTTTGCCGGAGCCCGTCGGTCCTGCGATGACGCAGGTGAAGGGATGCTGCCACCGAGGGTCCATGGTTGGAGGTGTATCCGTTGTCGTGGTAACCCGCTCTTGTAAATCTGGTACGAGTGAACTGGAGTGGTGGTGGTGGGCACAACGTCGGTTGTCGTTGTCTGTTCACGTTCAGGGATGATGATGGTGGTGGTGGGTACAACGTGGGTCGTCGTCGTTGTCGGTTCACTGTGAGGGATGAAATCCGGTGGGTCTTCAGACGTAGTGGATGTACTTGGTGTAAGTGTGGAGCTTACACTCGTTGTGGCTTGTACACGGGGTGTGGAGGTGGTGGTGGTGACTGGGCTGGATACGACTGGTGCTCTCTGTAGACCGGTTTCACTGGTGGCTGGTGTTCTCAGTTGGTTAAGTAACGTGCTGACATAGGCTACGTCGTCAAACACACCTCCGTACAACACACTCAGCAGGGTTAGCACTAGTACACCAAAGCCCACTTGCACTTTGCGCGTTTTGGAAGACGCTGTGTTCAGAGACGGTTGCACCGTGTTCATGGTTGGACGTGGAATGAAGGAGGACGGTAGTGGTGTCTGGTTTTATAGCCGTTTCACCTGGTTGGCAGCGACCCGGGAATTGAAGGAACTGGGCCAGCCTTGCCATTTGACGAAATGAAACAGTTTGCCACGTCGACGTTCCGTTTTCAAAATCTGCTCCACCGTGTAGTAGTCTTGCTGTGATTTTACGACAGGCTGTAATTCCGGCTCGTAAAACGTGCCTAGCAGCGGTTCCCCTTGAAGATCTTCCAGTTCGTAGACTCGCCGCTGTCAGGGTAGGCGCCGTTTAATCAGGAAGTGCTCATCGCTCCAGTTGGGCAAGTAACTTTTCTCGAACTTGCCCTTGACTTTACTGATGCGTACAGGGTCCCCGACCTTGAACATCTCCTTCGGTGATGGTTGCGATGGCCTGGGGTACAAGACACGCCGGACTTGGGCTTCATTGCGTTGGGTCACGGTAATGGGGCTCCTCCTGGCAACTAACCTTCGATGAACTGGGCAGTTGCAGCCCTCTTTTGATTTCAGAGGGACATCGTTAGCGCCTTTAAGCGTTCTTCTATAGATTGAAATATTTTATATATCTGGCTTCAATGTCCACATTGAGAACCTTTTCATACTGATTGTGCCACAAATCTCGTTTATACATTGTGAAAGCTTAACCTGAACTCGGAGGGCGGGCTGCGGTCTTGTTTGAAATTCCGTGCCTTCGTGATTTTGCAAATACAAAAGTTTGCGCGGTCTTGAAGATGTCTTTGAACGCCGCTATGAGATTCGCCCCGTTTTCGTCGGATGGGTACCACCCACGCATACTTGAATAGGATATCGATGCACGTCAAGATATACCGATTCCCATCGTTGTGTTTGGCAAAGGCGCTCATATCGACCAAATCCGCTTGCCACTGGGCATCTATTCCTGCCACGATGACCCGGTTCCGTAGAAAATGGCGACGGACAGATCGATGTAAGGTATAGGTGTCTTGTCCTCTTAACCAATCTCGGACTTGGGCACGTTGTATCCCCTGGGGTTTGGCCGCTCGATAGAGAGCCGACAATGCGCTATAGGCCGCCGGACTGTCGGGACTGTAGTATAAGTTATCCAACACCTTCTCCCAGCGCTTCATGGTGACACAATGATGATGGACCCGGAGAGTATGGTTTATTTGTAACAAGTTTCTACCACCGTTGTGTTGACTCAGTTCAGCCGGATAGTCTATAGCCTCGTCGTCGTCGGGTTCATGACTAGACAGTTGTTCATGGGGTTCAGCCAGCGCGTCCTCAATAGCAGAGTCCCACCCCAACTCGTCTGATGATCGTTCGTCCGGTGTAAACAGCTGGTCCACAATAGGCACCACTTTCTCCAAGGCTGTCCGCAGATCGGGGTCTAGGGTGAAGCCTCGCGTAGGGTCTTGGTAGCGGCCCAGGCGTGCGAAGAAAGGCCCACGGTATACGTAGATGGCATTGTCTATGTGGATGAGGTGTCCATCGAGCTCGCCGCTCAACACCCGTTTAAATTTGGTCCAGCCGTCACGCTGTAGCGTCACCGTAGTGGATGTGGACTCCGGATCCCACCCACAGACATCGCGGTCTTCCACCAGGGTGACTTTATCTTCATAGACGTGTAACCCCACCTGGGGTGTAAGGGGCAGGATGGCTCGTAGGACGGATGACATGCTTGCTCCAATGTCGAACGGTGAATGACACACACTCTGTCTGACCCTGGTATTTATAGTGTCAATACCACAGCGCCAGGGTCAATAGGGCATAGACTAGTATGAGGCCAACCAGCCGGCGCTGGTTCCGGCGTGAGCGCTCGTGGTCCATAGCCCGAGCATCAAGGATGGCTGTCATAGTCCAGTAGTGGTGAGTAATGGCACGCCTCTCCATCGAGTGCACTCTGTGGAGAACCGCTTCTGTGAACTCGTTCAGGATCTGGCGTCGTCCCTCGTTGTCGTCGCCATCTGCAAACATGGACCGGACCACTGCTCGGTAACCCGTGAATGAATTCACCACGGTGGCGTACTGTAAAATGCGAGTCGCATGGGGCTGGATCTCCGCCATGGCTCTGCAACCGTAGAAATGAAGGTGTGGGATGCCGAGGGACGTGTTTTATAGACCAGGTCACATCTTGGATATGGCCCATAATGCACCGGGGCAAAATACTCGCTTCTGATTGGCTGAGAGCCGCCACGTGACCGCCACAAATTTGCATAAATGGGCGGGAATTTCAGTTTTATATACTGCGCATGCGCAGAATGACGATATTTCAACACCACACCCACCCCATCAGATGCCCCTTCACGAATGCTTCACATGGATACCTCACTCGACCCCATTGGACCATGCAGCGTATTTCCAGTCTGGGGACTACTTTTTCTCCGCGGAAGCTTTCTTCCGTGACCGCATCACCGCCAGACCGCATCACCGCGGAGGAATATACACACCCAGGGACCTTTGCCGGAGCTATAGTGACCCGGAGTTACCTCCCCCTAGATTGGAACTCTTCTGTGTTGGAGGTGGGAAAGGTCAGTCACGTGACGTCATCTCATTTGCATAAATCGGACTCAATTTGCTCTTTATATACTACTGTGACAATCATTTAAATTTAAGAAATGATTGCAACCACATTGTAGCAATTCAGTTTTCCTTGTTGTCTGACTTCAGCGTCATTTGTTGGCGTAAAACACGTTGTAACGGTTGAACCAAGAAATGTCCTTCCAATTGTCCGAAGAGATTAGTGTGAACATCACATTGACATGCTCGAGTCCGCGGTTTAGGGGTGAATTCTGACTTCGCAACAAAATGTCTTGATAACAAACTAACAACGCCAAACATACTGCTGAAAACAGGATACAAGTACAAGCGACATGTAAAGAAATCCAAAACAAGTGAACATCGTCGACGTCGACTTTGCGTGTCGTATATATATAAAGACATTCTCTGATTGACTATCGATGATTTCACGATGTAGTTCACATAATTGCGGACATAATTTTGGCGCAAGAGATGGGAAGACCGTTGCAAAAAGAGTTGGTTGATTCAGTGTGTGGATTTCATTTCAACTCTAATGTTACCTCTCAAATGCTGCTAGAGTGCGTTTCAAGTATACATCCAGACAACTTTGTTTGCGTTCTGGCAGCGTTGGTGGCAAATATACAGAGTAGAAAATTAAAGCACTTGTCCATCAGAGTAGCGTGTTGAATGACATGCATTATGTCGAAACCGTTACCCGTCACCCAATGTTCTCAGATTTTAAGTACATGGAACACTTTTGCGAGGCGGTGGATCGTGCATTTGCGTCAAGGAGTGCTCACACCATATACTTGAAGCAACGGGAAGCTGCGATTCTGGAATCATGTGACAATTGCCCGCTTTGTTCGCAAGAAAACCTTGCGATACGCATATTATATGGCGTTTTACGCCAACACGTGACCTTCAACGAGGAAACGCAGTTGACTAAGGAACATTGAATGGATATACTGTCGTGGCAATGATAACGATATGGCATCAATACTTTGCTGTTCGAATTCAAATACAGTTAGATTGTCGACAACCAATGAAGAAAACGTAAAATACTCCGGATATTCACGAACCGTGGAAACAAACACGTAAGAATCAGTCTGAATCGTCAGAACTTCATTGTTTTGTTAAACAAGCATTGCGACCGAGACAGTATTATAAAATAGAATGATAATAGCTTTAGATTATCTGAATGCTATAGATAATCCCGAGAAACTGGTGCAAAGGCTTGGCGGACATGGAGGGACGGGGGAGGTTATTAATGCAGATTGCAGAATTTTATTAAACATTAAAAATGTTCCATTAAACCAGCAATCATTCTTCACCAGTGCAGTTCTAACATTAGAAAATGAGGAAATTGGAAAGTGGATATTCTGAAAACTCATTAACCTCGCATATACGTTCACATTAGGAAGTGTGCATGCTGAGATTTGCTCTCTATTCCAATCCTAAGGACGAATGCAAACTAAGCCCACAAAATAGTCAATAGATGAAAAAGAATCATTTTGAGATAGAAATCGATTCACACCGCTGTAAATAAGAAGATCAGAGATTAAAAATGAAAGTTCTCCATTTCTGTTAACACGTTCAAATTCCAGACGTGCTTGGGATACAAACACATTTCTAAGATTATCATCTTATCCATTTCGCATCGATATCTTGCGGCACAGCTCCAGTAAGACGGCTGGTTGCCATAGGATTTGGAAATGGATATCTTCATCGGTCCTACTAGATTTTTCATTTAAACATGCTCAACAAGTTTAGAACTTAAACGCCAATGTAAGCTTGTTAAAACAAGTGGACTTATAGAGACATAAAACGTATACAATTTAGTTCCTCACCAAAAATGAGCCTATTTAGTCTTAGTTCTATTTCTTGAGAAGGCTTCGATTTTCATTTCATGACATTGTCGAAGAAAACGTATTTTCGAATTCTTCGCATCATGTGGACCTAGAGTCTCATTTGAACTCGACCGAATATAGATATTACAAAATGGTGGAAATAATACAAAAATAAGGCACACATTCTGTCACTGATATGAGTAAACAGGTCGATAGGATGACCAAGATATAGTTAGTTGTCAAGAAATTGAACAACTGCGTTACTATGGGAACTGTGGAAAATATCGATGGACGAATACAGCCGACTGAATCATTCTTATAATAAGCTCTCGTACACTCAATGAAAGTTCGATTGCTGAAATTTTACACCGCGGACATCTTGCATCAAATTAATCTCACCCGGCGAAAACTTTACAGCTGCAAACCATCTCAGAATCTGGAATCATAATTTTAAAGCAGCATAAAAACAGGATACATGTTAGGATATAATTACATGATTAAGAAAATCACCATCTGAAACTTCTCCATCGTTCGAAAAAACGTGGAAACAAGAAAAGAATATCTCACATGATAGGTATAAAATCAAGTTGCGTCCATCTCTTGGAATACTGGAGCAGGTATGGTGGCGGCTTCCGTTCTGGGTGGAAGATTTACTTCAACATATAATAATTTGTAATGGAAATGCCTGAGAAGGTAACTGATGGACCATAATGTCTGGTCAGTTGCATGACTATGATGCCTAATTGCCAAAATCTGTACCGTTGTTATCGAGCTATTGAGATATTAATATTAACCAGCAATCATAAGACCCCTCATGCCAATATATCTAACATCATGACAAGAACCAAAACCGATTCCTGTGATGATTTTCATCCCATCTACGGTTTTATCGATGTTCATGTGGACATCTTGAATGTATGATCACTCGGCCCCTAGCACCGGTTAGAGCGGTATTATATACAAATATTCAAGAGCGATGATGTAATAGCTCAGTCAAGACATCTGATGGGAAGTGATGCACTATGTGTGACCGTTAGATAGAAAGGAAGCGGCCAAAAACGCAGAAATATTCCTGGAACGCAAGTCGTTATTCAGAACATAAATCTGTGGGATCTGACGCGGGCCATGCACTCTATTCTCCATGATGTTAATCACAGTCATAAACTTACAATCACAATGATTTGTATAGAGAGCAAGCCTCGAGGACGAAAAGTCCACAGGAAGAATCTTACCATATACGGGTTAACAATTAAAATACCGTAACATAACAAGGATAGTGAACCAAGATGTCGGCGTATACTGGCAAGATCACCTCACAGTCCAATATACCGGTTGCCGTGTATCGAAAAACATCACAAGAACCAAAACTGATCCCTGTGTGATGATTTGTATTAATCGCAGCCACGTTTTTGATGTAGATTTTCACGAGGATGTCTTGAGTGGCATGACCACACGGACCCTAGCACCAGCTTGCGCGGTATTAGATACATAAATCCAAGAGTGATGTTGTAATCAACCAGTCAAGTCATGTGATGGAACCGTTTGATAGAAAAAAACGACCCTAACGGTCCTTATAGCTTGTACAGATACGTCCATATCTGATTTACATGGAATGGGAAATGTCTATGATAACTAATACTCACATAACACATTCGCACTTTCCCAGTTTGCAGACGGGCTTCAACATTACGTTTATCTTAAAACAATACATCTCACACTCGCTGTCCGTATTGCAACAGAGAATTGTCCCTGAAATAAAGACAGCCCAAGATGAAGCCATGTGAGCAACAACCGTTTGTCTTAACCTCGAGGAATATCCAGATACCTAAGAGGATGAGAGGCTTATTTCTGTTAATTTCTACTTCCGATCTGTTCATATCATATGTATCTAAGGTTCCGATCTGTCCATACCGTATGGATCAAAGTAAGTCTAGAAATTTTGATATCAGCAATAACGGTATACTGGAACGTGATTGGTATAAATGTGAACACGGGTATTTAGTTTCAGCTCTTCAAACTGGTGACTTATGCAAAGTAAATCTGCTCACAAACTTATTTGTCAGAATAAATCACTTTTTATAAGCTAGTAAAAGCATTACATTTCGTGGATAAATGACTCGAGCTGACCTGCTCAAGCTGTCCAACGGGTCCAGATAAACCATTTACAGATCCGGTAAATTAAAACTGAAACAATCCCGATAATACGATAAATAATATATATATACATGTACTGGATATAACATTGCACATAAAAACATATAGTTAACTGATTACAATCGATAAAAAGATACATTCACCGTGCATACATCATGATATCGGTAGATGACGTATAGGAAAATGTGTGAATTTAAGACCGTAAGATAGCAGGATTTAGTATGCCAGATGCATGCTAATCTCATGGTAAGAATTAACGATAAAAGGTCTAGACCAAGCTGACATACAGATCAGTGGTAGAAGTTACATATTTATGAATTATACACATGGAGGGCATACAAGCTTGAACTGGACCAAAAAGTACGCATTTTTAAACGGCACGCAGCTTGTGTGCGCATAACTCGCTACTAATTAACCTAGTCCATCATCAAATGAAGCGGAGAATGTTGTACCGTGTGCTATTTTCATACAGTTTAAGCGTCCAGTCCACTCATTTTTCTATAAAATCTATTGGAAACAAGTCGATCGTTCTGTACACCGATAAAGACGTTCACTGTTCATATTCTATGCAGACTGAATGCGCATGCAATCCAGATTTTACTGGATAAAATAGTCCGAGAATATTATAACGACAGCAGAGGTAAGAACTATAACAATCGGTAATGGGACGAGATATAAGCCAATAGTTATCTTATAATGGAGAGTTATTTGAAATAACCTCTAGTGAATTATATACCACTGAATTTAAGAAACAAAAAAATCTACAAAAAATCAATAATACATACCAATAAGGAAGATAAAAATACACAACACTAATGTGATTTTCCACATCGTCCGATAGTGGCTTTTACTTTGCCCTGCTCGAAACTGACCTATATTACTTATATCTGTAGATATATAATGCCTTATCGTGTTAAATTCATATCACGAGCGCTAAGATCATTGATCACATGTCATTCAGCGCTCGGTTTGTGTAAGAACAACTGAAATATTATACAAAGACAACAAAATGTCAGAGGAGTATAAAGGCCTTTATTTATTCTATGGAGTAAACACAGGTGACCACGAACACACACAACGCGAACCGTTTGTAACCTATTCACGCGACCAGACTGAAGAATAAGAAGCCAACCAGGCCTGGGACTTCAGACTGCCCCCTCCCTACTAAAGTTAAAACTCAACTCAGCAACGACAAAAATTTAAAAGAGAAAATAAATGGTCCAAAATATGCACACGTCATCAAACCGTCATCTTGGGTGCCCAAATGTATATTGTCGAAAGTAGCTGTACCCCTTCCTCAATTGAAAGACATCCCCTCCCCCAACCCATTCCCCACAAAACACCCAGGCCTGGAAGGTTATGAATGATTCTTTATGAGAAATATCCAGCTGCGAGAAATTTCCCAAAACAGTACAAACTCAAAGGTGATCAAAAGTATCCGGTGAGACTGGATAGATTCATGCATGTTTCGCGATCTTGATCAAAGCAAAGCAAGTTGTCTTTGCTGTTTGACAAATATATCTGTTTTGTTGTCTAGTTTCCTTGTGTACGCGTGGGATTAGAGCATACCCGGAGAGTGGCTATGTTTATGAATTTGTTTTGCACTGCTACACAGATATAGACCGAAGTAAAATGGAGAATGATGGGCTGTCGAAACAATTCCCCGCCATACTTCAGTGCTAAATCGCCAGCCTTGCCACAAGGCGGGACGAAGGGTTCCCAGAAATGTGTGTTTTGCATGTTTATGGTTACATTTCTTGTGGTTTTCTTGTATCAAAAAGCATGAAGCTAATTGATGTGCCTGGAATTATGATCTATCTTGAACAATTTTTAAAAGAGAAAGTTGGGAAAAATAAAATAAAATAAATCAGACTAGAAGTCGACGAAAAATGCCTTCACTATGAGAAGTGATGAACTTTTCATCTCTCTGACCCATGCATGTGTAACAAAAATGTTTGGCGGCGCATGCAAACACTAACTTTGCGAAACTGCCGTGCTAATTGGAGATGAAACCCATATCAGATAAAAACAAATACACATGTGATTTTACAGGATGGGTGGCCAAGGTGACCAATTCTGTTCTGTAGTATAGCATGGAAAAGACAAAGATTTATGTCTGCAGCTTAACATAGAAAAATATTGCTTCTCGTAATTTTGAGATTGTATATATATATGCCACCAGAAGTCCATCCAACTATGGACTTCTGATGCCACTGAAAGCGCACTACATAATAAATGTACTTCTGTTTTCTTCTATTTTTAACAAATAAAGTTATGAACAATCACTTTCGTGATTCATTATTCAAACATGAGCAGTGTGACTAACGTCACAGGACCTACGAAGTAGAGTAGGCATTAGGACTCGGAACGCGAACTGAACTCTTGGAAATCCCCGCCCCCAGTTAGAATCCTGCCTATATTAAGATGGGCACCGCCCAAGTCAGAATCGCCAGTGATTTTCATCAAAAATCACCAGAAATTTTCATCAAAAGTAGGTCAGCTCAAGACTTGTTGGTAACAATCTCCTAATGCGCCTTCATTCCAAAAATAAATAACGATCGCCGATTTAATTTCACAATTTGTTAACTAAAGGAAACAGATTGAATAATAAAAAAGTTCAGTAGATTTCAAGCTTTACGTGTGAAAATATATCGATCTCTTTAATGGTTTTCAGTGCCCTTGTCCAGGTTCAAAACAACTTTTTGAATCGCATTATTTTCCCAACAATGCAACAAATTTTTATATATAGTACTATAGTAGAAATGTAGCATTTATGTAGTTTACGGTAATTCAACTCAAGACCAACACCTTCTCTGCACAAGATAATGATTTCATGCCATTCTCCTGAGCATAACCGGTACAAAGACGAATAAATAGCGTCTACTTACTTTATCTAGTTAAATTCTACCCGAAGAAAATAAATTAAGACCCTTTAAACATGCCGTCATGGCTTTGTTTCACCCTCAGTAAACTTTTATCGTTGTTGCTCACGCAGACTATTCTGAAGGATGATGCCACATCTTTCTTCTGCTGGGTTATTTAATTGGTTGATGTAGTATATTTCACCACGAGTGCGTAACTGTAACTTGACCTGAACTTGACGCCTGATGTTGTCTGTGAGGAAATGTTTCAAGGATGTGAAATAGGATACACGTTAAAGGCCACAGTTTACATATATCTAGATAACAATATACTGAATTGTGTGTAGGCTGGCAAGTTGGTAATAGCAGTGTAGAAAAATGCACTAACAAATGATGGAAAATTAGCATTTCCTATTTCATTATCCCATCACGTTTTGTACTGTTATATATATACAGTGAAACATACAGCCAAGGGTTCCCGATGGGCATGACAGTGCACTCGCTGAGCTATCAATAAATAGAAAAAAAAAAATTATAAATCAAATTTTCAGCAGAATTCGATCAGCTCAGAACTTGTTGGTAACAATGCCCTAATGCACGTTCGTGCCAAAAATCAAGGTTCTAATGTCGATGGTTCTCCTTATTTTGCCGACGAAAGGACTCGGATGGACTGACTCACTCACTCACTCACTCATTACCGGACAATTTGCGATCTGTAGCCTACTTCGTAGGAATATTGATCTGGTAGACATGGTCCTATATTGTCTCAAACATCCAGGATAATCATATAACTAAATAGTACGCTAAGCGACACCAATATTTACGTATGAAATGAGAAATGCTCAGGCCATTGACATACCACCGTTTTAGGGTTATGTAAACAATGAATAATAAACGAATTCGTGCAGAAATATATAAATCTTTGTCGCTATGGGTAAGCAAACAAACGTTTGTCTACAGTCCATTCCGAAGTCTCTAAGACGAAACACTGACAAATCGAAAGTGCTTGACGAGAGTAGTATGGCACTATATACCACTTTGTCCTATCTCGAAACATGGGGCCCGCAATAGTCCCATCACAATTCATTCGATCTCGATCCCGGTGACCTAAAGTCACGGAACTTCGTTAGTAGGTTATCATAGATGTTACGCGTAGAATGCCGTTTCTTTTAAAACAATGGCGGCCAAAGAGAAAGTGATGTCGATATCTCCCGAGCGGTAGGAGTTAGTGATATGGGGCCTTCCTTAATAAATACCTTAAAACAAAAGCACATGGGGAAAAGGGATGTAACTCTTTTGATGTCGTACTATAAATAACATACTGAACAAAAGAGAAAAAAGAGCACAAAGTCAAGATATAGAGTAATACACATTTTATCAATCAATTGGTGATATGACATTTTAACCCTATCTGGCCGGGGTACTTTCCGCCCCCTCCCTGTTGGTGTTTTGCTCGTATCTCCGGAACGACAAAAAAGTGAGAGCTGACTTTTAGACTATCATATTGGGGTCATTTTAAGCCTATTTGCATGACCCCGCGAGCAGAGAATCATGGGTAAATTCAAAATGGCGGCCACGTGAGGGTACCAGAAAATTGATGTTTTCGCCATATTTGTTCAAAAATTACGCAAAAATTCAGCATGTTGATTCAACGCGATTCTATGCATTTTACTGAAACCATATGTCTTAGCATCACCAAAAACACCCCCTGATTGGTTAACCCTAGCAGGTCTAGGGAAGGGGGGCCAAAATGCCCCCTGCCAAACTTTCTGCGATCTCCGGAACGCCAAAAAATGGAGAGCTGAAACTTCGTGACGTTATAGGCTATCATATTGGGGTTATTTTGAGCATAACCTCACGAGCAGAGGATCATGGGTAAATTCAAAATGGCGGCCATGTGGGGTACCAGAAAAAGTGATGTTTTCGTCATATTTCTTCAAAACTTTTGCTTTTCTGTACGAAAAAGTGAGTAAAACTTATTTTATTTCATATCAGATTATTATTTACTAATTTATCATGCAGTTTTTGCAAAGAAAAAACAAAAATAAAAAATTCGAAGATTTTGACCGAAAAATCGTCCAAAAATGCTCTTTTTGAAAATGACGTCACAGTGACGACACCATGGCGACCATCTTGGATTTTTTTTACATTTTCTTGTAGAGCTTGACCCAAAGATAAAGTGAGGTAAGTTTAAGCCCTCTAGCCTTAGCGATAGCGAAAATATATAGGGGGGGGGCACTTTCCGCTCCCCCGGCTGCGGTACACCCCAAATCGCCCAGGCCAGATAGGGTTAACATAATATACATTAACATGACATATCTTCATACCTAATTCACTCACATAAAATCTACTCTATTCAGAAATGGTGTTCCATTTTATAAATGTTCATGGCGTTTGTTGTACAAATAATGGAGGGACATATAGTGAGGAAGGATTGGAGCGCGGGATGATCGGAGAGGGGGAGGGAAAAATTATTGGATCTATGCATGGAGGGAATGAATACAAATAGCATACAATTTCTCATGTTATCTTATTTCCTTTACTAGAGTTTTATGTATAACAGCCTAATCCATATTTTAATGGAGCCTGTTGTTTTCCCTCACACGTGTCTGTAATACTCGTGTATGAAAAATACTGCGCAAATCTATGCCTGTGACAACTGATTGGCTAAAGTTTAGCTTGTTGAGGTAACTCTGTACGGGAAAAGTATCCTATCTAAGGGAGATAACTTTAACGAAGCCGCGGAATTCCTCGAATCCCAAAGAGAAGTAACTCAAGTACAAAGTTTATATCAAAAATATATATAAAAAAAAACTCTCTCTCTGCGGAAACTCTAATATGGAACGGAGGTAACTCTATCAAAAGAAGAAAATCATATTCAGGGAAGCTAACTACACTAAGGCCGATATTCTTCGAATCAAGGGAATCATCTCCTGAAAGATTCATGAAACACCAGAGAGCTCCGTAGTGCCGTTTAGTATACGTATTACATGTTATATATACGTGTTTATGATATCTCGTAGGATGAGTTACCGCCCTTGATAATTCGAGTAATTCCGAACAAATTCAAGTTATATTCATTTAGTAGGATTACTTCTCCTTTGGTAGAATTATCTCGAAAAGCTAAATGCTATCCAATCAACTCTCACAGACATAGACTTAATTGTGCTGTATTTTCATACACACAGCTATGAGGGAATACAACAGGAGCTCTATTAGATTATGGATTAGACTGTTATGCCTGAAAGTTGGGGAAAGGAAATAACATAACCTGAGATAAGATTATATTTTTATTTTAAACATATTGGTACATGTATCATAAATTATATACTTTTCATATTCTTACCTTCCCTCCATTTAACCTATTATTTTCTCCGTCCCTCCGCCCAATCATTCCTCCCTCCCTCCATTCCTTCAATCATTCATCCCCTCACTTCCATTATCCCTCCCTGCCTCCCTCCTTCACTTTGTGCTTAATAAACTCCATGAACTTTTTTTTAAACCAGTGCTATGTTTGAATGGAGTGGACTTTAGAGGAATGAATTATGTGTGAAAGAGGGGACTGTTAATGTATATTATGAACTGCAAAAAGTGGTTACATGTTTAAAGTTTCATTTTGAGATGGGCAACATGTGAGATGCTTCATAATGCTACATGCTTCACCCTGTTTTCCCATGAAAACATGTCTCAAAGACGTGAGAATACAGCTATTTGAGGGTTGTGACATGTTTCAATCGCGTTGCCGTTTCACTATAATGAACAGAATAGCTGTTTGAAACATCAAAGCCGAAACACGTACAACCGAGTCGCAAAAGCGACATGTCTCAAGGGACACAGTATAAAAGACGGATAATGCTGTCTGGTGCATGGAACCACTGGCTTCCAAAAATTTATTCCTGGTCTTTAGCGATCGTGAATATATCTGTCGGTATTGAGAATAAACAGACCGACCAATTTAATTGAATGATTTGCATCGTAATATAACTCTTCTAGGCCTAGGGTATTTGACAGTTTGAGGCCTGCCAAGGCCTGGGAAGAGACACAAAGGGGTATGCAAATAGGAACAAACTGACTCAAATATAATACGCTGTAAAATCACGCAGGGTCAACTTCTAATAATTTGTTGTTTTCGGGGTGAGGACAAGGCGCCCCTTTATGTTTGGGAAGGTTAAGAGTAATCTTGTTAAGCATTCATACCAACAAAATACACAGCAGGGTCGCTATAAAAAAGAGTGACATTGATGAAGCATCAATGAGAGCTCGCGTTGCAAGAAACAACAACTGTGTTCTTTGTGTGACCAGAGCTACATCCAGAATTTTAAATGTGTGTAGCGCATCGGGATATTTTCTGGATAATACGATTGCTCTATATACGATTGCAGCCTTGTGCGGGATTCGGCCATTGTGTGACACAAATGACATCAAACCATAGAGGCATCCTCACATTTCAAGTTAAGCACTAAACTAATGTTCCGTCATTTACCTTGACCTACTGAATAGAGTAAATTGGTCAAACTAGGAAACGCACGTGATGTCATATAGCCAATCAAGATAGGAGCTTGCCAACACAGTGCAGCGAGGATTTTCTTTGATGTCAGCCTGTGTGATTTCCAAATATGGCAAGTGGTGGTTGTATTGATGTTAATTTCTTTTGAATAGTCAATCAAATTTGAATTTTAAAGAGATCATACATTGCACTCCTCCTAATATGGATCACGGAATATTTATAGAGCTATGACATCATCAAACTCGTATTCTGGTCAGATATCGTGTTATGTTCAGCCAAGGCAACACATGTGGTGTTCGACTTGGATATGCGAAGATGAAACCAGGAGGAGAGAGGGGATATTATTTTTTATCTTTATGAAAATATTGAATATTGTTGGTGTATGAAACAATTTTCCTCCTTCCTTCCTGACTGTGATCACTGTTGCGACAACTCGAGACGAGTCCAGGAGTTCGTTTTTTAATAATCATCTGCGATCCGTAGTCCATTTCCCAAAACGGAATGGAATTTCAACGACTCTCTCTCGGAGATATTTACCGCGAGCTGATGAATGAATGATAGAATCATTTTTAGAATCAGCAAGTATGGTCGATATCTGTATGCAATATAGTACCCCTGTCGAGAGCTGCTTCCTGTGTGCTGGATTAGGCTGTGTCAGATCAACAGACCGATGTGGCAACTTGAGTAAGTTATTATTTTGATTAATATCTGAATGTAAATGTACCAGTGTCAGTGATCTAGTTCACCAAAACTTGAGCAAATTATTGTCATGAACAATCTGCACGCCACGATAAATGGGTTCACATCAGAAACTATGATGTACCGAATATAGATGTGTCTGGAATGATCATATTCATTGTTAACCTGAGGATCAAGCTTGTCTGTTGTATATGTTCCTGTCTGTATCCTATCGTTATTGTTGGTTTACACCTGAGTTGAACTTCCATCGAAGATAAGAGAATAAAAACTGACGCAAGCTGAATTTAATAAATGTTTCGTGTATTTCTGTTTCTTTCACAGGCGATCTGGCGATCTGATGAAACATGTAATGGGAGATAGACTTTTTTGAAACACTTCCAAGTTTGAGACATGTTCGGGCACGTTTCGGTTGCGACATGTCCCAAAAGTTGAGACAAAGTCACGTTTGGCTTTAGACGTTTCATTTTAAAACATGTAGTCGGCCGTAACATGTTTCAGATTGAGAGATGTACATACAACACATGTTTCAAACGGACACATGTTTGACGACATGTCTCATATTGAGACATCATAATTACAACACATATAAGGGAAGTGGGAAGAAGTGCCGACATACTGACTGCGTCACATGACTTCACAGAATAGTCTTCTGGTTAACCTATTCTAAAGCACATACCAAGAATCAAACGATTCGTGATATGTGTTGTATCTCAGGTACGCTTTTATTGTACCTGTTCATGTGGCAACTTGGATGATATGACCACACGGCCCCTAGCACCGGCATAAGCGGTATTAGATACAAATCTAGAGAGCTATGATGGAAATGCTCTGACAACTCGTATACTGGTAATTGGTGAGCTGTTTCGCTGTGCTAACTCGTACATTGGAGATTGGTGAGCTGTATCGTCGTCAGATGTAAATGACGGCAATTAACACAAAAGACTAGTCTGTAAGGCCCGATGTCGACCCAGCATCAACTTCCCACAAATGCCAACAATATCATTAACACATATGAGGATGACATGTGTTTCAAATTGAAACCTGAAGCCGTTTCCAAATGAAATATGTACGTACTCAAAAGTTGGGACAAAATCATGTTTCATTTTGAGCGTTAAACATGTCGCCAATTCTTACAGTGTGTTAGAATAGCAAATTACTAACTGACCGATTCAATATTTATTACTCTATACCATGAGCTTTCACGTCCGTGTCAGTTATTACGAAATACTATCTCTGAATAAACTACCCGTTCGATGACACCATTATGCCGTCACTGGAAAGTCGCTAAAGATGAGACTTTCACAGCCATTTACGTTACCATCTCAGAGAAATAGGCCTAGTTCCGGGTTAATGACGTCATTATTACGGTTAAATCCTTTGTTATGAGGTATCCGTTAAGATTTCATATCCTTAGCTTCACGGTGTCGCGGTCGAATGAATTGTGGTGGAAATTTTCCGGGTCCCATGTTAAGAGATTGAACAAAGTGGTCTGTGGTGTCATACAGTACTAGTGACAAGTATTCTGATATCAAACTTTTTGCGGTTAATTTATAAATTTTCTCGCCATTAACCCTGATGATTGTCCAAACCCTTGATATGATAAGCTACTGGTAAAAATGATCGATATTACAAGAACAACTGGAACAAAATGATTTTATGCTTTGATGCTGAAATTATTGAGTTTTGTCAGCGATACCTTCGTTATAATATTAAGAAGACAACAGTATAATTATTTACATAAACACTGAAAAATACTGATTCATGCTTTCCTTCTAAATCATATTTTATTTATTAGGTGAGGCACTCAAACTACACTGTATAATGAAAATACTTTCGTTTTTGTTATACTTTTGACGACTAAGGTCACGACCAAACGCTTTCGGGGTCTATTTTTGAAACATTGAGATCTTTACTAGCAATTATCTTTTGTCATATATTTTCTGAAACACACAGAAAGAACAATTAAGTCTATAGCACGATAAACGATAGCCATGTTTGCGTATGACTTGAGAAATGTTCAGACCATGCCATATTAACGTTCAATGTTCTGTAAATAATGGATACTGGAAGAATTCGTGCAGAAAATCATGGGTAAAGCATAAGCTGTCCATTGTCCAGTCGAACGGTTGTTTTGCGAAACACTGACGGAATGACTATTTTAACGAACAGTCTGATTGCACACTTGTTGGAAATAATGTATGGATATTTACGCCATTAATCCTGGTAATCGTCCAGCACTTGCCACGGTAATTTAAAGAGAAACATTATCTCGAACAAGAGATACTGGAACAGAGAGAGTATATGTTTACAAAAGGATTTAATGCTTTTATCCTGGAATTAATGATATTGATAATCACGATGAAACAGCAAAAAAAAAAAAATGTGAGCACCGGCTAGTGTATATAAGAAAATCAGCCATTTAGAGGAATGATATTTTTAATATCCAGTGCCAGTGTAATTTTTCGAATACCGGTACACATTCTTTAACGAAAGTATACTTATAATGGCAGCGTGGTTCAGAACGCTTATATTTTGCATTGTTGTAACGAATGTGTTCTTCCATACATATTTCTCACTCGCCCAATCTACAAACACGGAGATCTTTGTGTCTTGTTGCGATAACAAGATTGTCTCCGGTGGCACATTTGACATAATCACAGCGAATTCCCTCGACGATTGCGCATATCACTGTCACACGACTAAAACGTGCCAATCATTCAACATAGAAACAGCAAAGAATGGGACGCTGGGAAGACAATGCGAGCTAGTGTCAAGAAAGAAACCCTGCGATCTTCTACTGGAAACGAGAAACGATTATCAACACTTTACAACGGTAAGCATCGGTTCTGTCTTAGTCGAGCACTTATTACTAAGCAGTGGATTCAAATTCAACTTCGATTGCTCAAATAATTCTTGAAATAACTCTGTATTTCTTTCCATACAAAAAGTTGAAGTTACTAACTCACTTACATCTCATCGCACGCAGCATAAAAGTCACATCGATGTGCAACTGAGAAATTCAACGAACATTTTTGGTGAGAGTATCTGTATGGTAGCATTAATTATTGACACACACGTATTGAATTGTAACTGTTGTTCATATTCCATTGATTCCAATGTTTATCTTGCAGTCATGTAAAAGCCACTTCTCCGTGGAAGGATCGGCGGATCTGGGAGATGGGAAGTATCTCCTCTTCTCGGGAACGGACAGACAATACTTCCAGCTCAATACAACCTGGCTCACGCCCATAACCGCACGAGAACCTCATGGTGTTGCTTTGATTGACTCCCGCTTTTACGTCCAAACGGCATTCAAACGGGCATCATGGAGTCCTTATTTCGACAGCTATTACATCGAAAACGGTAAATATGTTGATGTTGGTTGTGGTCAGTTAGCGAAATTTTATTCGATTGTTAGTAGTAGACCATTTGCTATGCCACTGTAATTTGCCAACATTGTGTGCATTAATGTTCGACGAGATGAGTTATGTGCATTGCACCCTATTGTAGTCATTGGGCAGGTGCATGTCATAGAAACTAGATACACCTCTCCTAGTGAGAATTAATCTATGAAAAAGCAGGTCGACTAGAATACTTTACACGCTGAGCACGTATCGGTTTGGTCGGAAAGGACCCCCATAGTTTTCTCCTTAAAATGTACCTGTATCATTGCGATGACAAGCATCACAATTCTTCTTCTAAATCTGGACAAGTGAGATTGATATAGTGTATGAAATATTGGGTTCCGCTAAACAAAATAATCATGGTGTCGATTCCGTAAATTATCGACGTACTTTGTTTTATTCCTTGTTAGGTTAACAATATATATATATTGAATATTGAAATTACGAGAAAACGTCAAAGGCGAAGAAAGAAGTTTGAAAAAAGTAAAAGCTGACAACGCTATGCTCCGTTTTAATATTTCTGTATGGATTTCTTCATTCCACACGCAAAGAGAGAGAGAGAGAGAGAGAGAGAGAGAGAGAGAGAGCAAGCAAGAGTGAAAGAGATACTAATAGCAAATAATAACGGAACGAACGCACTTCATAAAAACATTTTCGAATATTAGAGTGAATCGTTGACAGTTACTGCTGAGTTACAGTATTCTGGATTACAAGTGCTCTCACCGCGTGGACATTTTAGAAGGGAACTGGTACCCTGTCCTTTAACTTGGATGGCACAAGCAATCCTAGATAATTATGACTCTTTGCGTATGATAATTGAACATTATTTCTGTCAATACTGATCACCAACACCCAACCACCAATACCTCATCCATCACACCAAGAGTAAGCATACCTAGCTCCCACCGCAGTGCTACGCATACATGAAGTTTGATGGTGGCTGTAATAACGAGTTTTACAAAAACATTCACGGACACTTTTGACACGCACTAAAGAACGCCATAAAAAAAAGCTAAATTAATAATAATTAAAAAAATAATAAAAATCAAATTTTCCAGTTAATCCAATTCAATTACATTTAATTCAAATAGGCACAGGAATTGTCATACTAAATCGTTCACATACACTTTTATATTAACATTTACTTACATCCAACTGACCTAAATTACGAAAACAATTCACTATAATGCCGTCTTACGTTTTCGGAAAAGGTGAGGGGCCTGACCTTCTGAAATAGCGTAGGAGTGCAGTTATCCATGCACCCTTCATGTCTTGAACTTACTTTTCTCTTTTTTTTCCTGTTCCACCATCTCTTCCTCCTTTGTAAGGAATTCTTTTTTATCATGATACAATCCTGGAATAAATTTGTTCATCCTAAACTCTTCCTGTCATCTCCCCGATTCCAGGTGACTGTCGCCACAGACCACATTTCCCTGCTGGTTTCCTCCATCTCATTTTCTAACACACCATCCTTTCACTGTAAATGACTGCCCCTCATCCCGCCCACTAACAGTACACTCCAACTCACCTTCTATGTATGTCACATAGGAAGTTTATGTAGCATCCGTCTTGTTTGCTTGTTTGCTTGTGCCCCGCCTAATTAAGATTTGCTTCCTTTAGTTTCCCAATCCTACAGCTCACACTGGCAACATTGTGACGGAAAAATAATTGTGGGATGAAGCGGTGACTCATCCTAATTAGCTTCCAAGACTGAATCGATCGCAGAATCCCTATTTCGGTCGGTCAAACGGTCAATTAAAACAAACACCAAGCTGTTGGTGTCAATTGAAACAAAGTACAAAGGGTTGTGACGGGAGGCATATTTTCTGATACCAATTTTATGCGATCAAGGTCGATACTTGCTTCAAATGATCACTACAATTAGTGTTCCTTCAAAAGAAAAATCAAGATCAAATGTTAGATTGTAGTTTATCTTGTATATGCAACAAACATCTGGTAAAGTCATACATGATACCAATCATATATAGAATACAAACATCCAAGGCATTTGTCCTGATAGCAAGTTGTTTGTTCCTGTAGTGATATCCACCTAAACTAAATGATCGCTTCTACTTGTTGTTTGTGTTCGGATACACATGCCATGATATGATAATACACACCTTAGTTTGATGGCAATTATCTCGTCTTACAGGTTGCTATGGGATTAGAGTAGTATAGAAAGCGTAAATCCCTTGCTATTCAAGGAGGGAAACCCTGGAGGGAAAATGAGGGGTTAATGAGGTATGTAACGGCTTGTGAAGTGACTTCCGTTTGAAGTCAAATCCGGTGCGAGGTCTTTCCGCTCACATGGTTGGTAGTATTGATGCAGAATTGGATTTTCCGGGATAAAATTTGTGAAAGAGGAATTTACACCCAAAATACGGAACATCCTGATCAGATGGCTCTAGGTGGGCCCTACTTGATACACGTGGGTCGTGGGGTAGAATACCAGGGTAGTTTGGAATGGAAATGACTTAACGGTGTACATCCGCAGTCTAGTGTAGCGAAAGAGGGCATTGAATTTCTCCTTAATAATATCTATGTGAAATTTGGCAACACAATATATCAGCAGCATATAGGTATTCCAATGGGTACTAATTGTGCACCCCTGTTGGCTGACCTATATCTGTTCTCTTATGAATATGACTATATGCAGGCACTTTCAAAAACCGATCCATTCAAAGCCCGTTCCTTCTCATTCACCAAACGCTATATAGACGATCTTCTCGCTGTGGATAATCGCTATATAAATGACGCAGTGAAGGATATATACCCACCTTCACTGGATTTGAAGGAAACTACAGATAGCCCTACAGGCACATCATATTTAGACCTATATCTCTATAAAAATGAAGCGGGCCTTCTCTCTCGTCGACTGCATGACAAAAGAGATGATTACAATTTCGACATCTTTATTATATAACTATCCCTTTCTGGACAGTAATATTCCAGTGGGACCTGCATGTGGCGTATACATATCACGCCTATTAGCATTGGCTAGATCCTGTGTTAAATGTGACGATTTTAATCAACGCCACAAAACATTGTTGCAGAAACTTATAAAACAGGGCTACACCACCAAGCGCCTCCACTCAAAGTTTCTCAAATTTGGCGATAAATATCGCATGCTGATAGCAAAATACGAGCGTAGCGTGCAAGATCTATGGCGTTACGTTTCGTAACTTGTGTCTAATTCCGCTTAACCCGAGGCTAGGGGCCGTATGAACCCATGTACTTCACCATCCTCATGGTACTCATATGAACAGTCACAATCAAAGCGTGACTGAGATACATCATTCTTTAGATGACGACTTTACAACGAATATTATGGATTAAGAGTACTGATCAGCGATACGGATTTGATATTTTTGGAACATCATGATGTCTTGCCGGCATCATTGAAAACTGTTGACCGCTTCTCACTTGCAGCAAACAAGCCTACGTTTATGTATACATGATTGTCTTTTTGAATTTGGTGCTAATACTGTTATATGGAATATGGAATAGGTCTTTGGATTATGGACGCGGATATTCTCTAATGGACGACGGCTGAATTATGAATGACGGACCAGACGCTTGTAATTTTAGGGTGAACAGGGGCGCCATGCTGGGGCAAAACATGGCGAAGAGGGTCTCCGCTTGAAGCTCGACAGGTTTGCACTGCGATGGATGTGGTTTTGACCAGTTTCGTCATGATGCACATGCGCACTCGTGGATTAGTAAAGAAAAAGAGCATGGTAGTGTTGATGAACCATCCTGGGTCAACATATCTTTGAAGCCCTTTTGGTGTAGTCTAAGTTTAGGAAGTTCTGGACTGGAAGTGACGTCATGGATACACATGCACAGTCCAGGAATAGTAGCGAAAGACGACATTGTAAGGATACACAGCAGCCTGCTGTGGTCATTTATGTGCCATACGGCGTCACCATAGATCGTTAAGGGTTTGACATTGAATCTCTGGTTATGTAGAATACTGGACTGGTCTTGACTGGAAGTGACGTCATGGTGCGCATGCGCAGTGGAGGAGTGACGATCGGACATGTTCGCCTTTGCTGATGATAGAAGTTATTAGGGGAATGATGACGTCGCAAGACTATGGGAACAGGGACAATATAAAAAAGTAATATCGAAGGCCCTCTCTTATCATTCGATTAATGGAGAGGTCGCATGTTGGGAACAACCGTTTGAAATTTGACCCCGAAATTCGGGGTGATTGAAATTTGATAGGGGAGTTACATTATTAGAGGGATTACCGTAGTCTGGAATTGCAATTACTCACGTCATTGAAGTCACTGAAATGTAAAATGTATATTCAACTTTTCAGTGATTCTTTGATCAAATGAAATTGCTCTGCATAAGCAAATAGTTTATATGGAAATGTATCAGTATGCTTTGATTCTCTCGCCTTGTAAAAAAAAACATTTCATGATTTTGGCAAAAAAGGCACACATGGTGATATTCGCGTTTATGTACTGAACATTCTTTTTTGAAAACCATCCAATTTATACGTTTTTCTCCAATCCACACCCTAGTTACGCACACTGTGTGACTACACAATAATAGCTTCATCGCAACACGCACACCACCGCAATGTAATTTTTCGCTTATACGCCTCAACCACGCATGCGTATCATGACATCACTTCCGATCCTAATCTACCCAATGGTAGACTACTCCACAGGGTTTTCGATACGAACTCCTGCAGACCGTAGCTTGACCCATGGTGGTCCATTACTCGCTCAAACACACCCATGCGTATGCCTTAGAATCCCCTCTTTCCCTACTTCTCAATTGCACATGCCCACGATTACGTCAATTCCGGTCCGAACCACACAGATCGTAATCTACAACACGAAGGTTTCAATATTACACCCTGCACGGCCGATTTAGAGCAAGGACGTTCCCTTAATCGCTCAAATACGCCCCTGTGCACTCCTAAAATGTTCTCTTTCGCTACCACTCCTCGACTGCTCATGGGCAACATGAACCTTTTTGGTCGCGTACTCCACGAGAGTTTCAAGACAAGATCCGGGCTTCATGACATATTAGAACCCGGGATGGATGGGTAACCGGGTGCTGTACTGGCTGGGCTGATCAGTGTCCAGGGTAATAGGAACTGTGAGCATTCTCTTGTTCTGGCACATGTAGGTACCGTCGTGATATGACTGAAACAAGGTTGAAAACGACGTTAAACCCTACTACAACCACTCACTCATTCAGGATGACCCAAACAATCCCTTGTGCCTCCTAAAATGCTCTCTTTCGCTACTACGCTTCGATTGCACATGCTCACCGTGACGCAATTTCCAGTTCAAACGATCATAGTCGTAGTCTGTCGCACGAGACCAGAGCTTCCATGACCCATGTAGACCAAACTAGTGCCCAACTAGCCCGATTGGACGCTCTTCTCGCATTTTTGGAGTGTAATGTCCGATTTTCTGTATTTTCCCATGAAAATTCTAGGTTTACATCCTTCCCAACAATCACGTGACCGGAAGTTATCTCGCACCGGAAGTAACGTTATCAGTGACGTAACGTCATAACAATTCCACAATTTTCCTCCACAAATAAGAAAAGATTCACGCTTCCTATACTACTGGGCTGATTGCCACCTAAACGAATATTTTTGAAGAATGTTATTCGGCAAATATATATATCATTCTGCGAAAATTTTGGTTGAAACTTGTTTCTTGGAATTCTTATTTTGAAATAAATGAAACATTATATTTTTAATGCTGTATTTTCACCTCATGCACAGTGGACAGACTGACAAAATACATCAGCTTCCGGTACGACGTATTTTATCCATTCAGCCCAAGGTACCGATTTCCTCTGTCCGAAATGTTCGGAGCAGGATCGCCAGAGTCTGCTGACGCCATCATCGACACAGCCTATACAACCTATATATTCAGTGGTGAAGATCTGTTCGTTAGCGTGCGCAATGCCACACCAGACGAATACGGTGTACTAGCTGAAAGTTTCAAGTGGAAGACTTCCAACACCTCGTGGAGTCTTGTGCCCGATGGACTAACGTCAGCGTCTACCACGCAGGTCAACACCACATTCCTGCTATTTGTGGGAAGTGAGTTCTATCTGCTGGATAGTGTGAATAACACCTTGCTCTATGGTGGCCCAGTCTGTGCCGATACTGATTGAATAACATTTTATCTGGATTAACATCCAAGTGAATATTACCGTGTAGTAATTTGTTTTTTTATGAGGTCTAAAACTAAACATCGAAAAATTATTACACGATAATATTGACTAAGAAAGCCATTAACTCCATTCTAACATGCACAACGATAAATATTTTCTCATTTCAAAAGCGGAATGGCAAATTTTCTGCAAACTTATCCCGTTTGATGCGAGTATTTGCAGGCCATGCTCGCGCGTGCTGTTCGTTCAGGAGCTGCAGCTGTGTTAACTCCACACACTACGCAGTGAATGAACCAATCATCGGTCAGCTTTGTAGCAATGCGTCACAAGAATGTGACATCATCAATTCGGCACTTGAATGAAACAGATCACAACAAACAAATACAGATGATCGTGTGATTATCTCCGTATGTTTTGAGGTCTGAACCAATCAGCGCACGACTATAACGTGGAGCGTGTTAGAATATATTATATTATTAATCCAATACAAGGAAATCGGCCTGCTTGATATGACGCCAAACCGGGCCAATATGAGGAAGGCGGGCCAATGTTGCCAGTGCACTGATGAACGAAGCGATGACTACAGTGATATTTTAAGACAGAAGATGTCAGACTTGCAGCTAGAAGAGTTATTCGCATATGGATAGAACCGATAGAAATATGCGGACGAAACACCTGTAAAGTGATGTTGAAAACTAGGGTCTTCATAGCATGATACATCTTCGATCCTCAAATTGGGACTGGATTTGGACCAAATTTGCGCCAGATTATAAGGTTGTATTTTGCTGCACCGTTCTTATCAAATAAAATTTGTATTTCATCTGCTTGTATCTTTTGACTCCGTTTCATACGATGAAGACCCCCGCCCAGGTTGAAGATGATCGGCCTATTCACCGTCTCGATTGTCGCCGTCGTTTCCGATAGCGTTACTGTACAGGGGACCGACTTTCCGACGATAATGGCACTTCAAAAAGCACATATAATAATAATCGCAGGAAATAGGCCTATTGTGAAGGAAGAAATACATATTCCGATTTGGGGGGAGTCGCTGTACTAAAATATTCCTTGATGCATGTATTATAATCGATGAAAAAAATTGTAGGTGAGTTAATTAATAAAAATGTCATTAACCAAGTGTTTTCATATTGGTCTGGTTATAGGTCCTCGGTCAGCCGTATTGGCCCTCGGCCTGCGGCCTCGGGCCAATACGGCAGACCTCGGACCTATAACCAGACCAATATGAAAACACTTGATTAATAACATAATATTATCAAGAGGGAATTGAGTAACCTTGATAACCTTGAGATGAATGATCAAACTCAGATTTAGCAGATAAGTTATAACTGCAAATAATTATACTCTGTGTCAAACATGAAATTTCAATTGCTATAACCACAGAAAATCTTAAATGGATTAAATGTTGCAATTTACATTTTGGTGTGTTAATGTTTCAATTGTGTGCTTGTTAGAGGTCTTAACAGTAAATTACGAATACTCGACGCAGACAGATTGACGTTCTGTATAACACCTTCACTGATCCTCTTGTCTCTGTGGTATGTGACGTAGCTCAGTGGAGTAGAGAGTTCTCCTTGCTTGTCAGGCGATTGTTGTTATATATGGCGTAGTTTCTAGTTCCACCATGTCAGTAGTATACAAAGAGTAAAACGATGTCACTTGACCTCAGAAATTTGCATATTTTGTGGAGGACACGTGGAGGTCACACGCGACAGCCAATCAGAAGCGCGTATTGTGTCACATGGGGTGTGGTGGATGGGTGGGTGGTGGGTTTAAGATGGCGGCTGTGGTGGATGGGTGGGTGGTGGGTTTAAGATGGCGGCTGTGGTGGATGGGTGGGTGGTGGGTTTAAGATGGCGGCTGTGGTGGATGGGTGGGTGGTAGGTTTAAGATGGCGGCTGTGGTGGATGGGTGGGTGGTGGGTTTAAGATGGCGGCTGTGGTGGATGGGTGGGTGGTGGGTTTAAGATGGCGGCTGTGGTGGATGGGTGGGTGGTGGGTTTAAGATGGCGGCTGTGAAAGATGTATTCATCCGCGGTGATGCGATCCTACATTTAGCGTTCATAAAACATTCAAGCTAGTCTGGTGATAATAAAATTTAAAGATCACATGTCCAACACATACTCACATAATGAAAGCAAGAATCGAACTTGCGACCCCTCGAGATGAAGGATACCCGTCCAGGTTTCATTTTTTTGAGGTGTACTGAAATGCTCTCTCTAATTTATGCCACGGTATCTATTTTTACATATAGGTTGAAGATTTATATCGACACTGCTACACACTTTTCGAGATGTGTTTTCACTTTCGATGAAAGCACAAAACAGTCTAAAATGAGTCTAAAAAAATTCACCTGCGCTAATATTTTCTAGTGTTTTGTAGAATATAGATTCGCGTTCATTTCTATTTCGTCAAGAAAAAATGTTTTGTAGAATATAGATTCGCGTTCATTTCTATTTCGTCAAGAAAAATGTTTTGTAGAATATAGATTCGCGTTCATTTCTATTTCGTCAAGAAAAAATTTTCATCTCGAAAATTGGCAGATTGAAATGTTCTCTCTCATTTTATGCCACGGTATCTATTTTTACAGCTGGCAACTGTTATGGTTTGGTCACAATGTTGCCATTTTCTCCCCTATATTTAGCGTCCACAAAAAGAAGAGTATATTACAGCAATTATGTTCAAGAAAACACCCGCTAGAAAATTGTCTTCAAATTGTCTGTTGTTGTGGGAGTATAAAAAAATCCTGGTCAACAGGGGCGCGTATATTTCGTGCGACGCTATGTTGCCAATGCATTGAAATTTGAATAGGTTGTCTGCATGGGTTTCAACGCAAGTATAGTACTAAAGTCTAGCTTACCTGATAAAAGAGTTTAGTCCAGATGTATACCTATATTCCATACTCCGGGCGTTTGATGCATATCTGGGGCTGTTTTTTTCCTAGGTGGGTATAACACACCATGAAGCCTTCATCACGATGCATTCGTATCCTAAAAAAATATGGGTATCACCACGAATCTCATTCCATATATATTTTTTCGAAATTCACAGATATTTCCATCGGTAAATCCGGTGTATAAAAATTCATATGGGGTGTGGTGGATGGGTGGGTGGTGGGTTTAAGATGGCGGCTGTGGTGGATGGGTGGGTGGTGGGTTTAAGATGGCGGCTGTGGTGGATGGGTGGGTGGTGGGTTTAAGATGGCGGCTGTGGTGGATGGGTGGGTGGTAGGTTTAAGATGGCGGCTGTGGTGGATGGGTGGGTGGTGGGTTTAAGATGGCGGCTGTGGTGGATGGGTGGGTGGTGGGTTTAAGATGGCGGCTGTGAAAGATGTATTCATCCGCGGTGATGCGATCCTACATTTAGCGTTCATAAAACATTCAAGCTAGTCTGGTGATAATAAAATTTAAAGATCACATGTCCAACACATACTCACATAATGAAAGCAAGAATCGAACTTGCGACCCCTCGAGATGAAGGATACCCGTCCAGGTTTCATTTTTTTGAGGTGTACTGAAATGCTGTCTCTAATTTATGCCACGGTATCTATTTTTACATCTAGGTTGAAGATTTATATCGACACTGCTACACACTTTTCGAGATGTGTTTTCACTTTCGATGAAAGCACAAAACAGTCTAAAATGAGTCTAAAAAATTCACCTACGCTAATATTTTCTAGTGTTTTGTAGAATATAGATTCGCGTTCATTTCTATTTCGTCAAGAAAAAATGTTTTGTAGAATATAGATTCGCGTTCATTTCTATTTCGTCAAGAAAAAATTTTCATCTCGAAAATTAGCAGATTGAAATGTTCTCTCTCATTTTATGCCACGGTATCTATTTTTACAGCTGTCAACTGTTATGGGTTGGTCACAATGTTGCCATTTTCTCCCCTATATTTAGCGTCCACAAAAAGAAGAGTATATTACAGCAATTATGTTCAAGAAAACACCCCGCTAGAAAATTGTCTTCAAATTGTCTGTTGTTGTGGGAGTATAAAAAAATCCTGGTCAACAGGGGCGCGTATATTTCGTGCGACGCTATGTTGCCAATGCATTGAAATTTGAATAGGTTATCTGCATGGGTTTCAACGCAAGTATAGTACTAAAGTCTAGCTTACCTGATAAAAGAGTTTAGTCCAGATGTATACCTATACTCCATACTCCCGGGCGTTTGATGCATATCTGGGGGCTGTTTTTTTCCTAGGTGGGTATAACACACCATGAAGCCTTCATCACGATGCATTCGTATCCCCAAAAAAGATGGGTATCACCACGAATCTCATTCCATATATATTTTTTCGAAATTCACAGATATTTCCATCGGTAAATCCGGTGTTCAGTATACCACATGGATGAAATGAACGCACTAAACTATGAAGCTAATGATTTTGGTCAGCGGCACACACATGCTTCCTGGTTTGGTGTCGACATCCCAGCGGTTTTCTGTTTCTTGGCTTGTCACGGATTTTTTCGAAATTCACAGATATTTCCATCGGTATAAATCCGGTCTTCAGTTTACCACATGAATGAAATGAACGCACTAAACTATCAAGCTAATGATTTCGGCCAACGGCACACACACACACCCCAGCGGTTTTCTGTTTCTGGGGTGTGACGGTAGATGAATTTCTCCCTCCCATACACCCACGTGGGGTGGGTGTGGTAAAACAGAGGGTGTTCAGCCAATGAACTATAAGAAAAACATATGTGTGTGCATATTAATAAACCACGTTGGCTGTATAGGTCGTAGAAAATGGGCGCCCAAAAAATGAACACATTTCATTACACTGTTGCGAATTGTTGCGAGTGCACGTGTGACTCAGTGCGTTTTCATATCCCGCTATAGTATTTCACAGAATAGAATATCGGCTTATAAATTTGGGGTGGTGTGGATAATTCGACAGTCTTCAAGGGTCCCTCCTTGAAAGTCTGAAAGATTTTTCAATTTGATGAAAACATTATTTTTCGGCTACAAATAAATAATGCGTGAATTCTGATAGAACGTGAAACAATGTTTTATTCACGTGAACAATTACTATATATTACGTATACAAGGTAATTTCAATAATACAAACAAGTCAATTCAATTCAATTCTTTTTATTGCTCGACTGAATTTACCTGGATACTTAGCAATGAGAGTCCACTGATTTGTTTAGCTGTAGCTGAGTTCCTACATAAAGTGTCTATCTTCCGCTTAATAAAAAAAATAAAAAAATAAAAAATCGGCGAGTAGTAGACGAAGGGAAAATTGGGAAGTACTGACCATGCCCCAGAATACTTCATATGCATATCACGGCCTTAAGGCCTATGTAAGATGTAATCTGCTTCACAGTTTAGTAGTATAAAAAGCGCAAGTTCTATTGACCTTGCCCCTCCAAAGAAATAAAATCGGCTCTATTTTACAGGAGTATATACGCAGGTCACGTGGGTTGTGACGTCACTTCCGGGTTTTCACTAAATACTACCTCCAAACATAGAAGAGTTCCAATTTTTCCCCTTAGACGTCCGTATGTTCATCCTCCAAACCCACAAGAGTTCCAATGTTCAACCGCCGGGGTGTTTTCCCGCCCCGCCCCAGCACGCAGCGCGCGCGCGCGCGTCATCACGCGTCATCCCCGGCAGTGCCCGCGTGGACGCGGGTCAAAAGGTCAAAGGGTCAGCTCCAGGTCAAACGGTCCAATGTCCAATGAGACAATGTTGCGGCATCGCTATAGTCAGAGCTTGAGCACAAAAAAGGGGATTGTAAATGAACCTGGGAAAGATGGGCAGGTCCATTTGGACCAATCAGCGGTCGAGAAAAAAGAGCCAATCAGCGGTCGAGAGAAAGAACCAATCAGCGGTCGAACAATCAGCCAATCGAATTGGGGTACTCACGGTGTGCTTTCGCTGACGTCCGCGCCTACATCTGGGTTCTTGTACACCCGGGTAATGTTTTTCTGGACATGGATGGGTTACCTTTGGCTCCATTCTAGGCCACTGATTGGCTAATACGGTGTTCAAAGCCACTTTCATGCATTATGCTCATAGAACTTATAGTCATAATCTATACGTGTTGGACGAGTCTCTTCACTCACCGTATACACGTACCTCAATGAAATGCCCGCTCCAAACCTAGACCAAAAAAACGTACTTGGTCTGTAGGCTGATTTCATTGGCTCTCTATTTTTACTATAGTGCTCTTGCATTCTAACCTTGATGGGTTACCTAGAACTTATAGTCATCAACATAATCTATACGTGTTGGACGAGTCTTTTCACTCACCGTATACACGTACCTCAATGAAATGCCCGCTTCAAACCTAGACCAAAAACACGTACTTGGTCTGTGGGCTGATTTCATTGGCTCTCTATTTTTACTATAGTGCTCTTGCATTCTAAACTTGATGGGTTACATTTTGGCTCCATCCTACACCACTGATTTCAGTTTGACTGAATCTCCACATTGGGCATTGATGCATTAGGAATAAAACACACAAGACAGGGTTTGGTGAGATCTCTTTTTTTTTTATTCAGTGAACAACAACAACGTGAGAACAACCACGTGAAAACTGAAGCCCAGAACAAGGGGCTTGTAATTAACTGAAGCCCAGAACAAGGGGCTTGCACATTGAAGCCCAGAACAAGGGGCTTGTAAACTTAAGCCCAGAACAAGGGCTTGTCATTAACTTAAGCCCAGAACGGGGCTTGTACATTGAAATGATGGGCGGCCCAGTCATAGACGAGTACATCGCGGTCCTCGGCCTGGGGGTACTCGTCAAACATCTGTACGATGGTAGATAGGGGTCTTCCCCGGCATCGATGGTACAGGTAAAACAAGCAATATTGTCCGCACACGCCACTGGTCAGGCTTTGCAACGTTTGACTGTTCCAACACCACGTCTCTGTGCCCTGATCCATGAAGTCTGTTAAATCGGGATGGAGGGGTGGCAGACCGTACGGGTCAAAGTATTCGCCCTGCTGTTCTGTCAAGTACACGGCCACCCAGTGTTCACCGGGCCGATCCATCGGGTCCGTGTTGAGAACGTAAGCAGCAGGATACATACGGTCTAATGTAAACACATCTCGGGCGAACACCCCTTGAAACACCCTACGTGTCCCTGGGTCATTCTCCAGCACGGTGGTTATCTGGTCTGTATCCATGTTAGGTGGAGAAGTCACACAGGACGTTGCGCGCCTTGTCCACTTGAATGATGTTGTCAAGCTCGGCGTAGCAGATCACATTGACGGTGGTCGCCAGGGCTCGTGCAAAGTGGATTTCCAACCGTAAGTTGCCTTGCTTGGCCAGGGCCAGCTGATGGTCGTTCTCTAAGGTGGGGTTAGATCGAAACAGAACAACGTGTATCCGTTCGCGTAGTCCTCCCGACTGACCATATTCCCTTCGTCCTGGTTGATTTGACCTGTGGCTGTAAATAGGCTCTGATAGGCTCGAATGAAATTCCTCCGCCCAAAGTTCGGTGTTAAGGCCGTGGCTGGCACCTGTTGTCCATCCACATGCAGGGCCACAAAATTGATGCCGAAATGTTGAAAGTCAAACGGATTCTCTGGGTAGGCTCCGTTGAAACTGGTATTTTCCACACAGGCCAGGATCAATCGCTTGGGTAGTTCCCCAGGAACAGGTTTTCTTTGTTGGCGCCCATATTTCCAGCAGGCACAGAGAACACTTTGGTTTGTACACGTCGGATAGGGTACTGGGCTGGTTTGTTTCCAAGGCTTTCATGTGTCCCAATTGAACGGCTGGATTCGGTTTCACTTTTCGGACATACAGGACTGCGTCTTGGATGACAATCTTATAGTCCGCTGCATGCCCCTCTACGTTAGTGGCCATCAAGGCGAAGGCCGGAGGCGCCCGTATCAGTCGGATTTTGATGGGGATCTTGTTCAAGAGGTACCGGTCTTGCATGAACATGTCTGCGTGCAGTCGACCCATCATATCCACCGAGGCACTGTTCGCAGTGAAAGCCTTCCGTTTGTTATATCCCCATTGTCCACCGTGTCCATGTGCTCGGGCGTGTCCTTGTAGAATAAAGCGGTTGTCAGCTGAGATTTTTTAGCCTCTCGGCCATACGACAACAGTGTCTCGATGTAGGCTCGATAGGGTACGTGTTGGTGGAGTCACTGATGAGTTTGTCGCTGAGAAAAATATCCACCTGCTGAAACATCGAGTGCAGCCAGAGATTCGTCGGGCCCACCGTTGCTTGGTCAGCGATTCTGGTGCCAGCTCCATTGACCACCTTGGCTTTCACATACAAGTAGGTATAGGCTAAATCCACATAGGCCGTATCCGCATTACTGATGGTGAACTCGATGGGCCCGGTTTCGTTGATGCTGGACAGCGGGAGATGCTCCACCCATAATCCTTGTTCGACACTGGTCTGTGTGGGCGGCACGGTCCGCAAATCAAATTCACTGTTGGTGGAGGGGCAGGACTCGGCGTGGATTAAGGACATGTTTTAAGAAAAGATATCCTTTGTCTTCTTCGATGTGCGTCGTCGCTGGGTCGGTCGTCGACTGGTGCGTGGTCTCGGTGGGGCAGCTCTTTTATTCCCAACGGTGCGTTGTGCTTTGGCCACCAAGACGCCCCCCGCTTCTTTGGCCCGCCGTTTCAAGGATTCTTTGGGTGCCGTACCCCCAAGACATCACCGGCCACTTGCAGTCCACTGCGTACCGCTTGTTTGCCGATTGCTTTCACCCCACGCGTCACCAAGGGCAGGAACGTTTTCACAATGCTGCCGAGTATGTTCCCCAGACCATGTCCTCGTTGCATGCGTGCACCGCTAAATACCGGAAAGCCACCCCGGCCTGTTGGGCATAATAGTCGGCATAGCTGCGTGCATCGCACTCGTAAGGTACTTTCATTATGCAAAGTGGGGAGCACGTGCTTGTCGAAAATGAAGTGTCGGCACCACTTTTCCTCGTTCGAATGCCACCGGTCGTCCCGTGTCATCTCTTATATCCACCGTGATCGTGTTGATGTCAGTTTGTCGTACGGGCAAGTAGAGCATGTGGGTGAAACTGTGGGTGACTTGACCTCCATACGTCTTTTAATGGGGACTACCCGTAACAGAGGTGTGTTGATATCGCCCACGATGTGGTTGTCCACCACGTCCGAGTAGACGTAGAGTCCGTACATACCCGACTTCATATCCATCGGCATCTCGCCATGGTGTTCGGTGGTACCAGCGAACGTCTTTAGATCGAAACCCAGCATTTGCTGTAGGATAGCACTCAGTACGACACTCGCCTTGCCGGAGACTTTAAGCTGTGCCTTGTCGTTGTGTGCGTTGTAATCGAAGTCCACGTGATTCTTGAAGGGATAGGCTTTGATGGGTCTTGAAGTATTCGTCACCCCCCGTAGCGCCTTATAATGCATCAGTCTTGACAGCCCACCCATGAACTCTTTGGGGTATCGTATTGGCCTTCGGGCAGGGTGAGTCGGGTGTTTTTGCCTTCGTAGGTCACCTCGTACCACACTTCATTGGCTCGCACGTTGTACCACGAGTAAGGGTATTGGATATCCACGAGGCCGCATTCCCACCGGCCAGGTAAATGTAACGGTTGCGGTAACCGGGTGACGTACTTGGCCACGGTGTTGTCAGGAAACACATCCAGCGAACTGTTACTGGGTAGGGTCAGGTAAAACATGGCGACTGAGCTGTCCTGCTGCTGCTGTTGGTTTTAATAGGTCTTCCACGCCTTGGGCGGTTGTGTGCGGCGTCGTGTTCGTCGCGTTGACTTGCTACGTGTCACGGCTCTGGAGATGTGGGGTGTCCTGATCGAGGGTGGTTTTTTAAAGGTCTGAAAAGAAGGTGCCCGTTGTGATGGTGGTGGAGTTTTGGGGGGGGGACTCCGGTTCCCAGTCGGCTTCCCAAGAAGGTTGTGGTGAGAGTCGTGGTGCACGAGTCGGTGATTGCATAAAGGCCCAGCGCTGGGGTTCCCCACCAATTCCTGTGGTACATGCATGTCTTTCAAGCCTTGAGCGAAGACCTCCCATCCTCGAGGATCGGTGTGCGATCTGCGTTGACGCATCAGATCATTCACTAACTCCGTCATGTGGGTGCCGGGGACCACCTGATTCTGTACCAGGAGTTCGCCTTTATCATTCCAAGTCATGTTAGGATTCTGTTTCATCCGTTGTAATACCAGGCCAGCTTGTTTCTTGAACGAGGCAGGTACACTCTTCAACACTTCGTCTTCCACCCACTGTGGGGCTGTGGGGGCTACCCCTGGTAATGGCGGCTGTTGGAACGGTGCTGAGGTCGGCGGTCTGTCACGTGGTGGTGGTGGTGGTGGTGGTGGTGCTGTTGCTGGGGTAGACAGGGTTTTGTATTGGTCCATGAACGTCATGTACCGTTGAAGCGTCTCATTGTACCGTTGTACTTTCTCACTGTCGCTTAACCCGGTCTCTGTAAGATCTGTTGCATCTCTCCATCGAGGCTGTTTATGGTCTTCACCGTAGGTGGGACAGGGTAGGGTGATTGGAGGTTTTGCAGGAACCGTGGTTCGACGAGGACCATTTTTTTTTCGTGTGGTTCATTGTCGGCCGAAGAGTCCACCCAATACTGGACCCAACACGGAAGCGGCCAACGGTGCTAAGATGGCCCCGAGAAAGCCGCCTTTCTGTAACACCTTTTTCTTTTGTGTTTGGGGGACCCGCTTGTGGACTAGGGTTCGGAGACCTGTCTTATGCTTGGCCAACTTGGTCTTCTGAGCCGGAGTCAGTGGTACGTTGCCTTTTAACAGGTTGTACCCGATCTCGCACAGACAGCGTACAAGGTCACTAACTCGGGTGGGGCCGTCTTCAATACACGGAGCGTGGGAGCGTGCTTCCGTACTCGCGCAGACATCCTGTACAACTAATGCTAGAACCCACAACGCTGCCCTTTTTATCCACCTCACAGACAAAGTCAACCCTGCTGTGGTATTCATTCTTTTTATTATTCCCATCATCAAACACACAGACCCCAGCTGGAGGCGCCACTGTGGATGTGTTTACATTATTTTTGCATGTACACGTGGTGGGTCTCTCCGGGAAAGATGCCGGTCCGTAGTCGAAGGTGGTCGGGGATGGCTTGCTCGAGGTCGAAGAGCATATACCCGTGCTGAGGGGTTGTGGCATCTTTGAAGGCTTCCAACGCAAACGGTGTGCGGCCGGGATACATCTGTCTCGCCAGGTGCAGCAGTTGAGTGGTATCTCTCGGGTTTTTGAAGACCACCAGGTAGTGGGCATTTAAGCTGATATTCCGATGTTCTTTGTTTTTACTGAACAGATTCTGCACAATGTAGATGATGCTGAGCCGTCGATGATGGCTGCCTTTGATAAAGAGTTGGGTGACCCGTGCATCCGTCTCCGCCATGAGATCATCCAGAACCACCAAGGTGTCGGGTTCCAAATCGGCCAGGTTGGGTAGGCCTTCCACGAACGTGATGTGGGCATTGCTGCATACGCTTCCTGCCATTCTCCGTAACACCACACGACTCTGGCAATTGGTGGAGTGATCATGCTGTCGGCGTGTTGAAGGAGCTTCCTGACGAAGTCCGTTTTGGCGGAGCCCGTCGGTCCTGCGATGACGCAAGTGAAGGGATGCTGCCACCCAGGGTCCATGGTTCGAGGTGTATCCGTTGTCGTGGTAACCCGCTCTTGTAAATTTCGTACGAGTGAACTGGAGTGGTGGTGGGTACAACGTCGGTCGTGGCTGTCTGTTCACTGTCAGGGATGGTGCTGGGGGTGGGTACAACGTGGATGGTCGGTTCACTGTGAGGGATGAAATCCGGTGGGTGTTCAGACGTAGTGGGCGTACTTGGTGTAGGTGTAGAGCTCGACGTGGCTTGTACGCGGGGTGTGGTGGTGGTGGTGACTGGGCTCGATACGACTGGTGCTCTCTGTAGACCGGTTTCGCTGGTGCCTGGTGTTCTCCGTTGGTTAAGTAACGTGCTGACATAGGCTACGTCGTAAAACACACCTCCGTACAACACACTCAGCAGGGTTAGCAATAGCACCCCAAAGACCACTTGCGCTTTGCGCGTTTTGCGAGACGCTGTCTTCAGAGGCAGCTGCTGTTGGTCCATAGCACTGTGGTCGGACGTGGAATGAAGGAGGACGGCGGTGGTGTCTGGTTTTATAGTCGTTTCACGTGGTTGGCCGCGACCCAGGAATTGAAGGAACTGGGCCAACCTTGCCATTTCACGAAATGAAACAGTTTGCCACGTCGACGTTTCGTTTTCAAAATCTGCTCCACCGTGTAGTAGTCTTGCTGTGTTTTTACAACAGGCTGTAATTCCGTATCGTAAAACGTCCCCAGCAACGTTTCCCCTTGGAGATCTTCCAGTTCATAGACTCGCCGCTGTCGGGGTAGGCGCCGTTTAATTAGGAAGTGCTCATCGCTCCAGTTGGGCAAGTAACTTTTCTCGAACTTGCCCTTGACTTTACTGATCCGTACAGGGTCCCCGACCTTGTACACCGCCTTCGTCGTTCGCTGCGATGGCCTGGGGTACAAGACACGCCGGACTTGGGCTTCATTGCGTTGGGTCACGGTAATGGGGCTCTCTCTATACTCCGGTGATAGGCTCGATTGTAACCACTCACAAGTTTCGGGAGAACATCGATGTACCGCCTTGTATTCTTATAGGTGAAATATTTATACATGCGGCCTTTGAATGTCCTGTTGAACCTCTCCACCACGGAAGCCTTAGTCTCGTTGTACATATGGAAGAAAAACACCTTCTGTTTCTTGAGAAAGGCTTGGAACGGTCTGTTGAGGAATTCCGTGCCTTCGTCGGTTTGCAAATACAAAGGTTTGCGCCCGGTCTTGAAGATGTCTTTGAACGCCGCTATGAGATTTGCCCCCGTTTTCGTCGGGATGGGTACCACCCACGCATACTTGGATAGGATATCGATGCACGTCAAGATATACCGATTCTCATCGTTGTGTTTGGCAAAGGCGCTCATATCGACCAAATCCGCTTGGCACTGGGCATCTATTCCTCCCACGATGACCCGGTTCCGTAGAAAATGGCGACGGACAGATCGATGTAAGGTATAGGTGTCTTGTCTTCTTAACCAATCTCGGACTTGGGCACGTTGTATCCTCTGGGGTTTGGCCGCTCGATAGAGAGCCGACAATGCACTATAGGCCGCCGGACTGTCGGGACTGTAGTATAAGTTATCCAGCACCTTCTCCCAGCGCTTCATGGTGACACAATGATGATGCACCCTGGCTCTATCGTTTATTTGTAACGGGTATATCTTGGACCGGAGTTTCTTTCTGATTTTCTTCGTGGACTTCCACAGTGGCCATGGTAAATGACCAGTCCAACTCGTCTGATGACCGCTTGATAAGCACTTCATCCACATCCACCACGGCATCTTCCAATGCAGACCATAGATCATGGTGAAGGGTAAAATGCACTGTACCTCCATCTAGCCGAGCCAATTGAGCAAAGAAAGGGCCGCGTCGGATGTACACATCGTGACACAAGTGGATGAGGTCGCCGTCAGTTCACCAGACAACACCCGTTTGAATTTGGTCCAGCCCTCCCGGGACAGACGAATGTGAGCCGGGCACGGTTGTGTAGGGTCCGTGTCTCCTACCACCTCCTCCATGATATCGACCGTATCCGCATACACGTGCAGGAAAACCTCGGGGGTCAAGCTGAAATACGCCAGTACTATATGCTCCGTCATGGTCAGTACGTGAATGGTACCAGATTTCACTGTCTCTCGTATTTATAGGGAGAACCCCGTGAGATCAAAAGGATCAGGTGGTCATATCACTGGGCTAACTGAGTCTAGCCGGGTAATCAATGGCATCGTCGTCGTCGGGTTCATGTAGTTGTTCATGGGGTTCAGCCAGCGCGTCCTCAATAGCACGAGCCCACCCCAACTGGTGTGATGATCGCTCGTCCGGTGTAAACAGCTGGTCCACAATAGGCACCACTTTCTCAGAGGCTGACCACAGATCGGGGTCTAGGGTGAAGCCTCGCGTAGCATCTTGGTAGCGGCCCAGGCGTAGGAAGAAGGTTGCACGGTATACGTAGATGGCATTGTCTATGTGGATGAGGTTTCCGTCGAGCTCGCCGCTCAACACACGTTTAAATTTGGTCCAGCCGTCACGAGGTAGCGTCACCGTATTCGATAAGGTCTCAGCGGGCGCCCAGCAAATATCTCCACGGTCTTCCACCAGGGTGACTTTATCTTCATAGACGTGTAACCCCACCCGGGGTGTAAGGGGCAGAATGGCTGGTAGGACGGGTGACATGCTTGGTCCAAATGTCGAACGGTGAATGACACACACTCTATCTGACCCTCGTATTTATAGTGTCAATACCACAGCGCCAGGGTGAATAGGGCACAGACTAGTATGAGGCCAACCAGCCGGCGCTGGTTCCGGCGTGAGCGCTCCTGGTCCATAGCGCGAGCATCAAGGATGGCTGTCATAGTCCAGTAGTGGTGAGTGATGGCACGCCTCTCCATCGAGTGCACTCGGTGGAGGACCGCTTCTGTGAACTCGTTCAGGATCTGGCGTCGTCCCTCGTTGTCATCGCCATCTGCAAACATGGACCGGACCACTGCTCGGTAACCCGTGAATGAATTCACCGCGGTGGCATGCTGTAAAATGCGAATCGCATGGGGCTGGATCTCCGCCATGGCTCTGTAGAAATGAAGGTGTGGGATCCAGAGGGACGTGTTTTATAGACCAGATGTAGCTCTACGGGTGTAGTCCGTGATACGTACTATTCTGATGGGTTAGTCCAAAAAAAGGGAGCAACAACAACAACAACAACAACAACACAGATTACAGATCAATCTTTTTATTATGCGTGAACAACATAGAAATGCATGTACTGACCTGTCTGTGGGGGTTTCCCACAATGGCGTTCACCTTCGCGTCTTTTCGTGTACGTCCGTGTCTTTTCGTTAAAGTCCGTGTATTTTCGGTAAAGTCCGTGTCTTTTCGGATCGGTGACGTCCGTGTCTATCGTCCGGGCACTTCGCGTCTGCGCCTGCATTGGGTATGTATAAGGGTCTTCATACGCGCGCGCAATGCGGCTCAGTGGTACACCAGTACACCAGTCTCGATCCTCGACTTGGGGTAGAGTGTGCTAAAAATAGATTACCAGCTAGCGTGCTATAAAGGGAAGCGGCCTTGCCATTTCATCAGACACTCTATCAACCACCAAGATGTTCACTTGCACAACTTGCCAGAAGCAGTTTACTCGTCTAGATAATTGACGACGCCACGAGGCCTCCACCCACAACGATGGACTGTATACTTGTATAACCTGCGCACGGTCATTTAATCGGGAAGATGCTTTACTGCGCCACGAACGTTCAATTCATGGGCCATCCAAGCGTCCATGCGAGGATTGTGATCAACTCTTCAAACGACGCAGTGAGTTGCTGCGACACCAACGGTTGATTCATGCCCATGAGCATGAACGACAACTTCCTACTGAAGAGGAGCCACGGAAGGTGAGATCCAGTGAAGATAAGCCCGGGGAGACGAACGCCACTGGTGATGCGATGAAGGAGAGCCCGCCTATACCCACAGTTGAGAAGAGCCTGAATATCCAGCCGGACCCCAGCGTTACGGTGTCGAGTCCTGACAACATCGAACATTTTCTGGTGGAGCCCATAAATGTTCCTAGCGATCTCTTACAGGACAACCATCCAATCAGTGACATCGATCGGCGCCATTGGTCCATGACACGGTACTGTTTCCACCCTCAAGATATCTACAATTTCCCACTGACCAACCGCACCTGTCTACGCAGCTACGTGGAAGCCATCTTCAATGATCAAACTACGGCCTTTACATTGAATGTCGCTTTCCGGTACATCTTACGTCACAAAAAGACGAACCAGTTACAGTATTATTATCCCAGTGCCAACAACCATGTGTTTGACCAGCCGGTCACCATCATTAATCGGGGGTCACTAGAGACGATGCTGGAGATACTGGACACCGTGGATGCCTTGAGATGGGCGCATCGTCAACGCCCCAACATTCAATGGGTGGTAGAGAGGGTAACCAATGTCACGTTTTTCCTGACCAAGCTGACCGATCACCCCCATTGGTTGAATGCGTCACCCGTGCACTGATGAATATCATGCCGTACACACACTCTATGTCTACATGCTGCTCGCTGACTTGAGCTCAGTAAACACTTGACCTAATGTGACAATGTGTTAAATAATAAAACATGGTGTTTGATATTTAAATTTGTTTTGCTGTGAACATACTAAACATACCCAGGGCGGCTCCCCCCAGCCTGGGTATGATGTAACATTGGGGTAATAAACTATATAAACATTACTAAACTTGTTGTTCCCAAAACGGCTATTTTCATACCCTTCGGCCACCGCGCATGCGCAGAAGGCCGATATGTCAACCCCACACCCAGCCCATTAGATGCCCTTTCACATAAGCTTCACTTGGATACCTCACTCGACCCCATCGGACCATTTTATCTAGGGACTACTTTTTCTCCGCGGAAGGTTTTTCCCGCGACCGAATCACCGCCAGACATGACCGCGGATGAATACATCTTTCACAACCGCCATCTTAAACCCACCACCCACCCATCCACCACAGCCGCCATCTTAAACCCACCACCACCCACCCATCCACCACAGCCGCCATCTTAAACCCACCACCCACCCATCCACCACAGCCGCCCTCTTAAACCCACCACCCATCCATCCACCACACCCCATGTGACACAATACGCGCTTCTGATTGGCTGTCGCGTGTGACCTCCACGTGTCCTCCACAAAATATGCAAATTTCTGAGGTCAAGTGACATCGTTTTACTCTTTGTATACTACTCATGTCACTTTTAATTTTTTAAATTATTGTGTTCTGTGTGATGTAAGAGAAATACTTTCCAAAGTAAACCATTGATATCGCCTACATTAGGACAAAAATGATTGCCGGTATTTGTTTTAGCAGCAACTTCCTAGTTAGATAACAAACAACTGTTATTTTTACCGATAGACTCACTGTCCAATATGATATAGCCGGTCGTCTAGGATACGTTCTGACGTTTGAGGTATCTCTCCATGATCCAATTTGTGAGAATAATAGAATTCAATTATTCATAGTATTACAGGATGCTAAGTTGGTCACTAACTTCGTGCCCAGATATAAATGGTTAAAATGTCGAAATGGTAATCGCCTCTCTTGTTGTAAAGTTTGCAAAGTGCGACAGTAAACCCTGTTCATTTCCATAAAGATATCTATACATATCAGAAAGATCATGGAATTTCCCACCTCTTGAATATCGCTCCAAAAAATATATATCACGTCAGATATATATATATATATAAATCACGTCAGTTGCATAGGCCTATATGATGGCCCATTTATACCTCCACATTCACAGAAAGCGCCGCCTTCAAATGGATTATACCAAAGACATCGTCTAGGTGTGTAACATTTGGTAAACGAGAAGAAACGTGTTTTAATAATTATCGCAATTTGATAGAACATATGTTGCCAAATTTGTCCTCAATGGAATACGTACATGCTGTTGGTATCTTCTTCCGATTGTCACAGATAGTACTATTATTAAGACCTTCAAGCAACTATATCGACACAGAATCATCTTATGAATGATATCTCTTATATGTAATAAATCATGACATTAATATATCGCCGACCAGTTTTATTGAGGGTCAACACAATTAATGAATAATAGAGTTTTGAGTCAGGTCATGATTACGGATGGTTGTATGAAGAGTAGATTACGGATGGTTGTATGAAGAGTAGATTACGGATGGCTGTATGAAGAGTAGATTACGGATGGTTGTATGAAGAGTAGATTACGGATGGTTGTATGAAGAGTAGATTACGGATGGTTGTATGAAGAGTACAGCAATTCGATGTACATACATCATGTGTCATTTTGAAGTGAGTGCTCATATAAGTGATCATGTATCCACATACATTCATAAACAAAACAAACTTCTAATATATCGGTCTATCATGAGCCCTAGTTAATATGAGCATTGTCTCATGCTTCTCGCGCTGCCTTCTCGAAAAACAACCAAACTACACACCCTGCAGTAGACATAAAAAATTGACAACTCGACGAAATTTCAGCATTTAATTAGTATTATTTCTATAATTAAAACGAAATTGAAGAAAGTATGTCTGAATTTTCGCTGTAAATTATGTCGGCAAATCAAAGATTTTAGGCACAAAAATCACTGGAAAATGTGCGGTAAGATATCGGGCCGTACTGTACTTACCTTCTAGTGTCAAGCCGCGGTTCCCCCATTCCCCATTTTGAAATTACGAGAAAACGTGAATAAAGAAGTTTGAAAACATTAAAATCTGCCAACACAACACACAAAAAATCCCCACAAAAACCCCATTCACATACATTAAAACTTAGTCAACAAACCGAATTCTTCCAAATAACATAAAATACAGTCTTCTTTTATCCGACTAAAAAGATCTTCTGAAGCAGCTCTTGATAAAAAGAATTTCTTACAATTTTAAAATCTATACAGTCGATCAGAATATGTTTCACTGTGAGATCTTCGTGGCATGGAATACACCTTTTGGCTGGTTCATTTTTTTAGTAAATGTTCGTGAATTAATCGGGTATGGCCTATTCTACATCGGCTGATTATGGCTTGATCGAAGCGTTTCTGGCTACTCAGATGAATATATCCTACAGTTTTTTTAAACTCGTGAAGTTTGTTATTATCCACAGCTTCCCATAAAGATTGAAACAGCTTTCTCATGTAAGCACAGATAGAGGGTCTGAAATCGCTATATAGAATTCCAGCAGGAATCAACCTCATCATCTAAGGCTGCCTTAGTCATTTCATCAGCATCAGTATTTCCTTTGATGCCAACGTGGCTGGGCAACCAACAGTAGTATACAGGCCCTTGTGTCGGTGGACCAATCAGAATTGAGAACGAAAGTAGGTCAAGTATGACGCGTTTGACGTCATCGTATGACGTCACTGGGGTCGGGGTCACGTGAAAGTAGGTCAAGGTCGTCCCGCTGTCCTTATCTAGGTCACTTATGACGCGTTTGACGTCATTGTGTGACGTAATTAGGGTGTGGTCGTAAGAAACCGGTTTAACTTATGTAATAGTGTTACGTAATTAGGTCATGGTCGCTCGTAAGTAGATCGATTATGTAAGAAACCGGTTTAAATAGGGCGGTATGATGTCTATTTTTAGCAGTGATGCCTATTTTTAGCAACTCCTTTGTTAGCTAACAATAAAAACATCACGTGACCCTTTGACGGCTAAAAGGAGAGAGTTTTCGAGTTCAGTGGTCACATGCCTCTGGCGCACGAAGGTGCGTTTTTACGTATTTGGTCGATCTCATGTCTCGGTATACAATGGATGACGAGAAAACATTTGATGAAGGTAAGTTCGCATTATCATTCATTCCTTTGAGAACAAGCGGTTCGTTTCTTAAAAGAAGGTCTTTCATATATTATAGACTAACACATCATACTGTATTAGAGCAAATGCCACGTATAGTTAACTAGCTGTGCGGGTTAAATTATATGCCTCGGAATGTCACAGTCTACCGAGCATCTATTGTCTTTCTCCGGGCGTAACGGTCCATTACACTTTAGCGATCTCCTTTGATACGTGGCGGTGCACACTGAAACGATATTCTTTCTTTCTTGAATTTTCTTACTCTAAAACAGTTGGATAATCTAGGTTTATTATTTATTCGGCCTTCAATATATAGATGGGGAGAATTTCTGTTAAATACGGGTCAGACCGACGGTGCTTGTATAAACCGACTGTGCGAGTTAAAACCATGTACATCGTATTGTCACAGTCTACCGAGCATCTAATGTCCTTCTCCGGGCGTAACGGTCCATTACACTTTAGCGATCTCCTTTGGTACGTGCCGGTGCACACTGAAACGACATTCTTTCTTTCTTGGATTTTCCTAGTCTAAAACAGTTGGATAATCTAGGTTTATTATTTATTATGCCTTTAATATATATATATATATATGGGAGAATTTCTGTTAAATACTGGTCAGACCCACGGATGCGTGTATAGTTAACGGGGGAAACGGTCAACTCTCTTATTACCTCAATTATTTAAGAACTCTAAAAAATTAAAAGGTATAGGAGATTAAAAACTACAAGTTAAATCTTGTCTTATACTACTACAGATACTACACATATTTCATTGGATAGACGGTGGCTGAAAGAAAGAAGAACACAACTACGGTTGTTAAAGTTCAAAGTATATATTTATTCATACAAATTAATTTAGTAATACCAGTTTCAAAACGGAAATACAAACTGAGAAATCTTAGTACCCAAACGTCAATTTCATTTCCATAACCCTGTGAAAGAGCTGATGGTATATCGATAACGAATGCAATGGCACGCCCTTGTGGCGAAATCAACTAATCGAAGGATTTGACCGGTTGTCTTGCGTACTCGCGCGGTAAAAGTCTGCTTATCAAGAATTTGCGCATTTCAACGGCAGACTCTTCTGCTTCATCGTCTGATAAGTCGTCTTCCTCACGCATCCGTTTCTTTGTCGCCATTACTTTCTGATGAATCGGGTGTTTCCGTAGTTCTCACCATAACCTTAAATTATAGACGTAGATATTTCGGAACCTTGTCTGTATTCTGGGTAAAAGCTTATCATATGCCATCTGATGAGCAGTTGGTTCATCCATTCCCTCTTCTTCGTAAACTTCCGCATTGTCGTTTATATCGGATTCATGATCATCAATCGCTTTAGCCACGAAGAGATCCCACAAACACACGTCATTCTCGACATCATCGTTATCACCATCATCATCATCGCCATCATCATCATCATCATCATCATTCGTAACTTCTCCGTCATCATTATCGTCGTCACAATTACCTTCATCACCCCCACACTCCACCACCAACACCACACTCACACCCACACACACACGCACACCAACACACACCACACACACACACACGCACACACGCACACATAGAGCTCTGCCACAAAGGAGCTCCCACCACCAACACCACACACCACCACCAACACCACACACCACCACACACACACACACACAGACACACATACACACACACACTCCCACCAACACACACCACACACAAACACACACACACACGCACACATAGGCTCTGCCACATAGGGCTCCACCACCAACTTACCATCACCAACACCACACACTCCACCACCAACACCACAC